>JAHLKH010000058.1:0-137549 GCA_025526915.1 Entophlyctis helioformis | reverse complement strand
ACACCAACGCAACGAGAAGGACGTTGAGAACGGTGTGGAGGGCCGGGAGAACCGGTAGGCACTGAGCTTGACGAGAAGGACGACGAGGGCAGTGTGGGGGCTGGAAGACCAGTGGACGCCGAGCGCAACGAGGGGGATGTCAGAAGGGATGTGAGGGCCAGGCGGGTGCCGCGAGCGGCAAGATTGCTGTTTCTAGGGCTGTTCTTGTCAGAGTTCCTGCTCGAGTGCAGCGAAGGCACAGGGAACTGCGGGTCTGCAACACAGACAGAGGGAGAGGAGCTGTCAGGCGACAGCGTCTGAGGCAGGCAAATGAATAGAACAGCAAGGGAAAGGCAGAGACGCGAGACATAGAGTTGGAAAAGCCAACAGACGATAATCTAACAGTGCAGCACGCAAGATCTACATGAGCCAGAAGTCCTACCTCGAGGAAATCGTTGAGCGGTTTGGCATGGACAATGCCAACTCAGCGCCTCTACCGCATGATTCCTCTGTGGAGCTCGGCCCTCGGCGGAGCGACAAGCCTCGTGAGACCTCGTTTGACTATGCCGGTGCGGTCGGCATGCTCATGTACGCGACGACGTCTACGCGGCCGGACCTGTGCGTGGCCGTCAACAATTGCTGCCGGTATACCAATGATCACTCCGAACGGCACGTGCGTATGCTCAAGCGGATCATTGCCTATCTCAAGGGCTCGTTAGATCTCGGCCTTGAGCTGGGGGGTAGTGGTAGCATGATCCCGATGGCATACGCGGATGCGACTTGGTCTGATAAGGACGATCGCAAGTCTACTTCCGGTTTCGTCGTGATGTTGGGATCAAACTCGATTACGTGGGCTACCAAGAAGCAAGAATCGCACGCAATGTCGACCCAGGAGGCTGAGCTGGTAGCGTGCTCAGAGGCGACCAAGGCACTGATGGCGATGCGCATCTTGCTAGAGGAGCTCGGGTTTTCAACGACGGGTACGGAGACGCCTCAGCTGGTGTGGAGCGCGGCGTCATACAGTCGAGGACAATCGCGCGAGCAGAAGCCAGTGGAGTGGGTGCCGATGATGATCATGAATGATAACAAGGCTTGTGTCAAGGTCACGTCGGGCGGTGCAGGCATTAGGTCGATCAAGCATATGGAGCTGCGTGATCGTTTTGTGCTGGAAAAGGCAAAGGAAGGCAAGGTGGTTCTGAAGCACATGGCTGGGACACGAATGGTTGCAGATGTTTTGACGAAGCAGTTGGATCGGGAGACCTTCGAGAAGCATTGTGCAACTTTGGGTGTTATTGATATGGGGATGTGAACATGGGGGGTGTCGTTTGTGTTCACATGTGTTTGGTGTTTCCTCTGAACGATTAAATCCAGATTCCCAGTCTCGTCATGCACAGTCTGCCCATGTGACTATGAGGCAGATGTGTGCATTGCCTGCCGTGTTCGCGAGTCCAGGTTAGATCGCCTTGCATTCTTCTGCTGTAGTTGATGGCTCACAGTCTGTATTCTGTGACAGTGACCAGCCGATCATTGTCATTGCCAATGACTCTGATCTGGTCGCGCATGCCGCCGGTCACTGTCCTGTTGTTTTGCTGAATCTGGAGCATGGGCGTGTTGGCCAGCTGCGATCCTACAACCATGGTGGGCTTGCCACCATGGCATCTGTCTTGGGCGTGCGCAACTTTCGCGGTGCATGCCTGGCTGTGGCTGTGCTTTCTCATACAGACTTTTTTGGCCGCCCTGGCCATGGTGAGTTGCCGCGCCTGTTTTGTAGTATCTGCCATCACTCACATGCCATTCTTTGTCTACATGCGCGATTCTGCTTGCATTCCCTGCCAGGAATCGCCGCCGCGGTCAAGTTTGTCAATGCGCGGTTTGATGCCAAGGCCAAACAGCTCAACATCAAGGCGGCTGACCTCTGCGCGATCCTCGAGACTCCTAATGAGGCCAAGGCATTCATGGACACCATCAAGGACGCGTACATCGAGGAGCTGGTCAAGAATGGTGATGAGAGCCTCGTGCAATCATTCAAGAACGCATTTGAAGTCTTTGTCAACCGGAATGAGGTTGGGGCCTCTGCTGGTGCAATCACAGCGCCAATTGTCGCGAGGTATGTTTATTCTTGAAGGATGTCATGGACATGATGGCATTGACGCGTTTGAATGCCTTGCACAGATCTGAGCCTCAAGCCAACCACACCAACCACATGGATGTCAACACGACTCCATCTGTTGGAATGAAGTATGAATGCATGGAATCTGTGGCGTTTCTGGCAAAACTGACACTGAGTTTCTGTTTCTGATGCTGCGATCTCATTATTGTGCAGGTGCTTGATGGATGGATGCTGCTTGAGCCATACTGCGCAGCAGCAGCAGCAGGCTGAGAACGGTGTCCAGCTTGTCCACCTGACACGTGGCAGGGTCGAGCAGCTTGTCAGCAGCATTGTTGGCAGCAGGCGGTTGGATGCTGCCTTCAGTGAGGTGAAGGGTTGCCATGTGGCACTCGACACCATCATCAGGTGCACAGTCAACCGCCTTGCGAGCAGCTACGATGCTGTCACGCGTCGCAACATCCTCGCGGCCATCTGCAAAGCAGCAAGTGCCCAGCTGCTGCAGATTGCCAGCGAGCAGTTTCTTGGCGCAGATGGCATTTTTAAGCTCCTCCCAGCAGATGAGCCAATCTATCGCGCATTGGTATGTTTGCATGGCTTGAATGCATGCTGTTGCTATCACACCACGTGCATTTGCTGATTTTGAATGCGGCTGACTTGATCCATTGCTTCTGGACAGAACGCAGCAATGAGAATGCAGACGCAGCTTGACAAGATTGCCAATCCGCCATGTGCATCCCACCGGCATACATCCACTCCCAGTAGGTGTTGATTGCATTGAAATGATTCAACAGCATCCACTCACAGATCCATTTGTGTTGAATGCATAGTACTGGACACAGAGACGCAGAAAGTCGAGTACCACGGCAGGATGACCACGCGAGTTGCACCGCGATCCATTGTTGCTGCTATCCACGACAAGGCCTCAGCCTGGCTGTATTTCCTGGAGCACCCCATAGGTCCACATCCAGAAAACGCCAAACCGCCGACACTCATCAATCAGCGCCAAAAGGCCGTCGCCCTGCTGCAGTCCATCATTGAGCAAACTGCAGTGCGTCTCGACTTCCACTGACTGCATGTGCATGGAATGATTTGGCGCGATTGCTCACCATCCCACTCCACAGGTTGGTCCTCCTCCACCGCCGCCCAAGCCACCACGGTTGTCCAACAACATCTTCGCAGCACTGGTGTAACGGATGCTCGGTCGCGGTCACGTGATCCACGTGACCCACGTGACCGGACAGACATCGCCCGGCCGCGTCCCCCGCTCTGGTTGCCCCCGTTCTTGCAGTCGTCTGCCCGCCCTTCCTCGCGTGCATACTCACTGCCCCTGCAACCAGGTCCGTGCTTATGTCTCAATGAAGTCGTCTGCCCGCCCTTCCTCGCGTGCATACTCACTGCCCCTGCAACCAGCCGGCAAGTCCGTCTGGCGGCCCAGTACTACAGCAAGAACCCCCCTTTCGACGCCGTCGGCCGCCGTTCCCCGCCGCCGTCGATCGATTTTTCCGTCGATTTTTCCGTCGATTTTTCCGTTTTTTTTCGGATGGCCGTCGAGCATTCGCCCAGGACCTCGGCTCACTCAGCCGCCGCCCCCTCGGGCACCGACCAGGACCTCCTCGGCGAGGCCTCGTTCGATACGGCCCCCTCGTTCATTGATGCCACCCCCTTAAGGTTCCAGCGCCGCCTCGACCCTGCGGGTACGTCGTCTGTCTTGATGGCCGACTCTGCTCTGGGCGTGTCTTTTAGCGCCTCAGCGGCGCGCCGCCAATCCTCGGCCGACCTGTTGGGCCGCCACGATGCGGGTTCCGGTCGGCACCAAGAGGCGTTCCTCTCCAGCACGCCGGCCGCCCAGCCGGGCGCCGCAAGCCGCCCTGAGCAGCCTGGCACCACAGTCGATGACTACATGATTGCGGAGCTGGCACGCCTTGGCACGGTGACATTGGACACCGGCCGCGCACTCAAGGCGACCACATCATCTGCGGCCGCTGCCCACGCAGCCCTCAACGATCTGCGGCTTCAGCTGCAGTCGGACCGCGACATGGCCGCCAGGCAGGCCGAGGCCTACTCCAATGCCATCCAGCTCCACCACCAACGCATGGTGGCACTCTTTGACTCCGTCGAGGCCAACTCAGAGGCCATACAGGGCCTGCAGAAGAGCGTCGCCAACACGTCGGAATCCGTGATCGCACTGGAGCAGGCCCTCTCAGATGCCGTCGCCAAGGCCACCAGAACGGCAAACGCCGCGTTGGCGCAGGCCTCAGCCACAGCCGCCCAGCAGACTGCGCATTCGGTCCAGGCGCTTGGGTCCTCGGTGGACTCGCGTCCGACCCTCGCGTCTGGATCCTCGGTGGATGCCCGCAGCCCTGCCAAGCTGTTTGCAGACAACCTGGGCAGCAAGCTTGTGCCATTCCAGGGCTTTGTGATGGTTGAGGGTTCGATGGACGTCGATTGGACGGCCACCCACGCGGCTTTCAAGCCGTTCGCCCTCGCCATCGAGATGGCTTATGGCAACACCTGCGAGTCGCTGTCATGCACCTCGATTCCCATGCCGCGGATCTTTGGGCAGCTCCTGAATGCCTTCCAGGGAGCCGCGCTCCAGGAGGTCACCACCTGGTACATCGACAACAAGGCCGACGCCTTGTCGTTCACATTCGACACGTTCCTCGAGCACCTCCGGTCGACTTACACGCACCAGGACTCGGCCCGGATCAGCGCCAAGGCCAAGCTTGCCTCTGACTTCCCGCCGCTGTCGTGCCACGGCTGGGCCCCCCAGGACTGGGTACCCCGCGCGGAGGCGCTGTTCAAGGTTGCCGGCCACTCGGAGCAGCTCAAGATCGACTTCATCCTGGGCCGCCTCAAGGCGACGCCCTCGGAAACGTTCTCCTCGTACGCGGCCATCCGGGATTACCTCATGGCCCTGCACACGCGGAAGGCCAACCACAAGCAGTCAACCGCGCTGGCCACTGCTGAGGCAGCCGCCGCCAAGGCCCTCGAGCCCAAGTCGAAGCCCAGCCCGAGCAAGACGGCTGCCACGCCGCCGCGTTCTTGGAGCTCCTCATCGCCCAAGGCTGCCACCCCTGCGCCCTCTGGCAACAACAGCGCGTCTGAGACACGTAGGGCTGCCTCGCCCGCTGCGACAGCCGACCATGCCAGCCGATCGCCTAGCCAGCGCCCGCCCCACTCTAAGGTCGGGCGCATCGCGGCAAAGGCCAAGGCACCCGGGTATGTTCGCTCGCCCCCTCTGGCTCCTCCTGCCCCTGCGGCCAAGCACGCTTCGGCGGCTAAGCCTGCAGCCGTGCGTAAGCCCAATGCTGACACCGAACCTCCATTGGTCCCTGCCCGTGACGACGGCGCACCAGCAATGGCTCCGGCTCGCGGTCGCTCGAAACCGTCTCGTCGTTCTCAGACGACGGGACCCAGTACAGCGACGCAGACGAAGAAGAGTGACCCTTTGGGCGGTGTTGCGAATAAAAAGATGCCCTCTGTGGCCCCTGATCACCCTGTTTGTCCTGTGTTGCCGCCGTCGCGACTGAAGGAGGGGCACCTGGCTCCTGTGAAGCCCATCACAGAGAACCGGTGCACCTTCCCTGTCTTCTTAGACAATCGCAGCGCCAGCGTCCTGGTGGACACTGGCAGCAGCGCGAATCTAGTGGCTCGCCATTGGTTGGATGCCAATGGCCTGCTCGCCGCTGCCCGGCCGTTCACCCGGCAGGCGGTGACTCTCGAGTTTGCCAACGGCAACTTGCAGAGACTAGATTCGGAGGTCTACCTCACGCTGGCCGACAGATCAGCTGCGGTCAGCCAGGTGCGGTTCCTTGTCTACGATGGTGTGGATGATGTCATCCTGGGCATGCCATGGCTGCGCACCACCGCGGAGGCGGCGTTCAACTTCCGTCGCGGTGTTTTCCGCTTCTCGACCGAGTCGCGCCCCGATGTGCACCACATCTGGCAGCATGCGGACGCTCTGCCGTCTGCTGTCCCCCACCACCGGCCGCACTCTGACATCGTGGTTACCATGTCGGACATCCTCGCCCATCCGGACGAGTACGCGGAGCTGGTTTATGTGGATGACCTGCCTGAGGACCGTGAGGCAGCTGCCGATGCGCGCCTTCGCGTCGCGGCTGCAAACGGCCTCACCCCGGACGAGCTGAAGGAGAAGTACCCCTACCTTCCAGTCTGCCCGGACGAGGAGACGCAGAAGGCATTCATCGACTACTACGAGGTCTGCTGCCCGCCGCAAGGCCGTGCGCACGACTCGGAGTTCGAGATTGCGATCCCTTTCATTAAGGATGCGCAGCTGCCGCCGCGTCGTGGCCTCAAGAGACTGAATCAGGATGCATCCATAGCGCTCAAGAAGCAGCTGGACGAGTGGTACACCAAAGGTTACATCCGCCGCTCGTCATCGCCTTTGGGCGCCGGCACGCTCTTTGTCCGCAAGAAGGATGGTTCGCTGCGGTTGGTCATTGACTACCGCGGCTTGAACAACATCTCGGTGAAGTTCCACAGTGCGATCCCGGAGATTGAGACCCTCCGTGATAACTTGGCAAACAAACCCTTCCGCTCGATGCTTGACATCCGCGAGGGCTTCCTTAACATCCGTGTTAAGGCGGAGGACCAGTGGAAAACTGCGTTCTCCACCCAGTTTGGTCACTTTGAGTTCACGGTCATGCCTTTTGGGCTGACCAATGCTCCGGCTGTGTTTACACAAGCCATCCAGTCGACGCTCAATGAGCTGCTGGGCACGTGCGTCTCGGTGTACATGGACGACATCTACATCTACAGCGCGACGTACAAGGAGCATATCAAACACCTACGCACTGTTCTCAAGCTGCTACTGGAGGCTCAATTGTACATTAAGCCGTCCAAGTGCATGATCCTGCAGCAGGACATTGAGTTCTGCGGTCACGTGCTTTCGCCCACTGGTTATTCCATTGCGCCAAAGCACTTGCAGGACATGGCAGCAGCGCCACACATCTCAAACACAACCACTCTGGCAACTTGGCTTGGCAAGCTTGTGTGGTTAAAGTCATTCATTGGTGGGCCGAACCCTGCAAAGGCGTACGCCACCATGTGTCTGCCACTTTACAAGCTGCTAGCCAAGAATGCCAAGTGGGAGTGGGGCCCTGCTCAAAAGCAGGCTGTGGAAGACCTGCGACAGGCAGTGCTGAAAGCGACCGAGCTGCGGTTCTTTGACCCGGCTCTGGAAACGCATGTCTACACTGATGCCAGCAACTACGTCATTGCCGGCTACCTGTCGCAGATCCACCCAGATGGCGAGAAGCTGGTGGCCTGCTGGTCACGTAAGCTTAGCCCAGCCGAGATGAACTATCCAACCCACGAACGCGAGTTGCTCGCCATCGTGGAGTTCTTCTCGCGTTTCCGTCATCTGCTGTCCAGTGTGCGCTCTGTCACGCACACTGACCACAAGGCGCTGGTCTGGTTGGCCACGCAGCCCCACCTGTCGGATCGGCAGGCTCGATGGGTCCTGTCTCTGCAGGAGTTTGATACATCCATCGAGTACGTGCCTGGCGAGCTCAACTCGCTGGCCGATCTGCTGTCCCGCGATCCCTCAAAGGCCCCTCTCTGCACAAACTGTCGCTCGCCTGTCCCGATCCGTGCTGCCAATCTGCGCACTGACTCTGACTGGGCGAAAGACGTGCGTGCGGCGTTGCCGGCCGACCCATTCGCCTCCAGACTGCCTGGCTGGAAGGCTGACCCGTCGTCAGCCACGCCGGCCGACCGCAAGGTCGTAGTGCACATGGAGTGCTTGGATGGTGCGTGGTGGTACAAAGGCAACCGCTTGTATGTGCCGCAGTCTCTGCGCGCGGATCTGCTCGCCCACTACCACGACTCTCCCTTCGGTGCGCACCAGGGACGTCAGCGGACCACCAGCCGCTTGTCGAACCGGTACTTCTGGCCCAGAATGTCTGAGGACATTGCTGCCTATGTTGCCTCATGCGACGTGTGCCAGCGCCACCGCACGCCCAATCACCGGCCTGACGGCCTGCTGCATCCACTCGCGATCCCGGACGACTGCTTCTCGAGCGTCGCCATGGACGTCATGTTCCTGCCTGCGGGCGGACAAGACGATGCGTTTGATGCTGCTCTGGTTGTGGTCGATCGCCTGTCTGGCCTCTGCGACGCGTTCCCGTGCCGCCGCTCGTCGTCGGCCCAGGAGCTGGCCGAGCTCTTCCTGACTCGCTGGGTCTGCTCGGGCAAGGGCTTCCCGGTCGACATCGTCTCGGACCGTGACGCCCGCTGGCTGTCGGCTTTCTGGTCGAGCCTCTGCACCGCTGCCCGTATCAAGCAGAACCTCAGCACGGCTCGCCACCAGCAGACTGACGGCCTGGCCGAACGCAGCATCCGCACCATCAAGGATGCGCTCGCCAAGGCGGCCGACTACCACGGCTCTGACTGGCCGTTGCTGCTCGGTCCCACCTGCTTTGGCCTCAACTGCGCGCCGTCGGCTTCGTCTGGCTTTGCTCCTTTCTTCCTGGCGTTTGGCCGCCACCCGCGGTCCTTCCCGTCTGAGCCGGCCCTGGCACCGTCTGCCGCGGCCCGCGACCTGCTGCTGGACATGGCCGCTGCTCGCGACTCAGCCATTTTGAATCGGCGCAAAGCCCAGGCAGCCATGGCTGTTCAGGCAAACAAGCGTCGCCGCCGTCACCCTGCGTACAAGGTCGGCGACATGGTGCTCCTCAACGCTGAGGGCATCTCCTGGCCGGCGGACTCGCACCGCCCGCCGCTCACGGCCGCCAAGTGGCTCGGCCCTTTTGCCATCACCAGCCTGGACTCTGGTGAATCTGGCCTCAACTACACGCTCGCGCTGCCTGCCTCGCTGCACCGCGTCCACAACGTGTTCCATGCCGACCGGATCTGCCCATACGTTGACCCTCTGTCTGCGCCTACCGGCCGCAAGGACGTGCCCTCACGGCCTGACCCCGAGTACCACGCCGACGACGGCACGTCGGACAACTACGAGGTCGAGCAGATCGTCGACTCGCGCACTTATCGCGGCAAGATCGAGTATCTGGTCAAGTGGGTTGGCTATCCAGCCGACGACAACACATGGGTCCCAGCCGCCGACATGCGCAAGGCCCAGGACCTCGTCAAGGCGTTCCACGCTCGGCCGTCCAAGGCGCCTAAAGGCAAGGCGTCCAAACCGGCTCAGCCCACGCGCGCGGCTCCTGCTCCGGCTGCTCCTGCACCGGCTGCCCCTGCACCGGCTGCTCCTGCTCCCGCCGCGGCGCCTGCTCCCACGCAGCCCAAGGCATCCAAGTCCTCTCGCCGCAAGCGCACTGCGCCTGCTCCTGCACCAGTGGCCTCTGCTCCATACGCGGCCACGCCCGCGGCACCTGCTCCGGCTGACGAGCCGATCGCACCTGCTGCACCCGCATCTCCCTCTCTCTCTCCATCTTTCCCTCCTCTCCCTCCTCCCTCTTCTCCTCCTTCCTTCTCTCTTTCTTCTCTTCCCCCTCTCAACCATCCCGCCCCACCTCGTCGCTCTGAGCGCACGGCCCCCCGTCCTGTGTCCTACGCGTCCATTGTTGCCCGCACTTCTGCCTCTCGTGTGCGCAATGCCCCTGCATCCCCCTAGTCGCTGTTCATCCACTCTTCTTTCTTATAAGTGGCTGTCTACGCTGGGGGGAGTGTAACGGATGCTCGGTCGCGGTCACGTGATCCACGTGACCCACGTGACCGGACAGACATCGCCCGGCCGCGTCCCCCGCTCTGGTTGCCCCCGTTCTTGCAGTCGTCTGCCCGCCCTTCCTCGCGTGCATACTCACTGCCCCTGCAACCAGGTCCGTGCTTATGTCTCAATGAAGTCGTCTGCCCGCCCTTCCTCGCGTGCATACTCACTGCCCCTGCAACCAGCCGGCAAGTCCGTCTGGCGGCCCAGTACTACAACTGGCATGCTCCAAGACCTTTCCCGTTGGCGATCTTGCCGACACTGAGACGACGGTGAGTTTGGTGCACCATTGGCGATCGTGGCTGTGTTTGGTGCACTTGGAATGGCCGCCTGATGCTGCATCCAACCGTCACAGGCGCCATTCCAATTCACGGCAGCCAAGCGGGCTGCGCACACAAAGGAGCGTGCCAAGAAAAAAGAGAAGGCCACACTACAGGAGATCATCAGAGAGAACAAGAAGAAGTCAGGCCTGCGTGCTCGCAAGGCTGGAACTGTTGGCAAGAAGCAGGCGTACGCGACATATGGCATGTCATGTGCCTTGAATGTGCTTGCTGACACGTGTGTCATGCCACAGATGGGTTGCTGGCAGTCGAGTGGCAACTCGTCAGAAGCTTGCAAAGCTCGGCCGCATGATTGCGATGCCAGTCATGACACTTGCCGCGGCCACCCATCCCAAAGGACAGCCAAGACCTAAAGGCAATGCACACAGCCGCCCTGAGCAGATTGTCGAAATGGCGGTATGGGGTTTGATTGGCATGCTGCTCTGTTTGCTTGGCTTTGTGTATGCTGACTTGTGTGGTATGCAGGAGATGCAGTCATGCGATCTCGCAAACACCAAGTTTTTTGGGCCCCAAACCAAGACACCACTCGCCGAGCAGACACCCAGTTCAATCAGCCACGACACCACCCTCACAGTCTACTATTTCACGGCCGGCTTGTGGCGTGCTGCCCTTGCCTTGATCGGCGCCATGGTCGCGGATCTGGTCAAGCTGGATGCAGACGCGCCTCTGCCTCTGGAGTACTGTGTCCTGGAGGCAAGCCAAGGCAAGATGACGCAGTATTACTATGTCAACCCCGAGGACTTTGACGAGGACGAGAGCGCGACGCTCTTGTCAGGTGGATGCGTTCACAAGCAGGGCATCATTGTTTGGCACATGTACGGCACCGGCCCGCACAGCAGCGACACAAAGATCCCTCGCTATGGCAGCTTGGTGACTCTCGAGAGTGGCACGGCTCTCAAGATCTGCGCCTTTGATACTGCCAAGATTGCCAAGCAACCCAACATGCATGGCAACCTCGACGATCAGGACAAGCAGGACGAGCACGACGAGCAGGATAAGCAGGACGAGCACGACGATCATGATGTGCACAATCAGCCGACAGCAGCCAGCAGCACCGGCGCTTCATCTTCAGCCGTCCAACCGCCACCACCACCAGCAGCAGCCGTTCCATCAGCAAATGAGCTGCTCACGGCCCTCACCAGCAGTATATCAGGTGGAGGCGTTGCTGTAACCATGCTGCTGCGCCATCTTGGCTATGTCCTGGCGGACAGCATGATGGTGCAGCCGCAAGCGACCAAGCATGTCATCCACTCCTGGATCGTAACAGTCATGCAAATGACGATCCATCGCACCTGGACGCGGAGGGTGCTGCAAACCAACGCAGCCAAGCTGCAGGATGACACGGTACGGATGGACATGATGCAGACGTGCACAATGCTGATGGACATGTCACTGATTGATGCAATGCAGCAGGCGGCCACAGAGCACAGCGACACATTCCAGAAAGACGCGCGGCAAGCAGCCATGATGGACATGGCACAGATGGACATGATGCAAGCAGCCATGATGGATGCCGACATGATGGACGCGACGCAGCAGACGGTGACAATCCAGGCCGACGCAATCCTGTCAGCCGTGATGCAGGCAGATGCAGAGCTGTCGGCCTTGATGCACACAAGTGCGCAGACGGCAGACGCTGTGCACGCGGGCACTATGGAGGCTGTCTTGCCCTACAGGCTTGATGGCAGCCTTTGCGCGAATGCAAGGAGTGACATTTACGGCAATCTGGCCAGGGATGTGTGTGGCATGCTCGCGCGGCACTACATCTCTAGCCAGTCTGAGCTGGCCGTCACTGCGGCCCTCAAGCTGATGCCCAGTGCATCCATTGAGGACGTGAGAGTGTGGATTGCGGCACTTTTCAAGACCGCCAAGGCTGCCAAGACCGCCAAGGCTGCTGCTGCCAAGGCTGCCAAGGACGCTACACCACCAGCGATCGAGGACGCCACACCGCTGGCCACTTTGGACACTGCTCCTCCCACCTCAAGTCTCAAGCGGGGCCGGTCCACCTCTTCGTCAGCCAACAAGGGCGGCAGGCCCAAGAAGCGACGGGGCAGGAAGGCAGCCACCACCAAGGACGCGGCATCCAGCTCTTCCTCGGCCACTGACGACGGCGGTCTTGATACAATCCCGCAAGAGCTGCACGAGCTCAAGACGCTGGTGCCTGATGTGTCTCGGTCAGAGATCGTGATCTTTTACGAGCTGTGCAAGCTTGCGGGCACAACAAACAAGCTGTGCCCGCAAGCAGCCAGCCGCGATCCCTTCATCCTCATCACCGAGACAACGCTCTTTTGGGCGGTGATGGGGAGTAGTGATGATCGCATCCGTGGCGAGCAAAGTGCTGCTTTGGCATACTTGCGACTGCAGCTCCTTGCTGTACTCAGTAGGTCGCACTGCCTGTTTATGCCATGTCTACATGATATGATGCTGACACTGCACTTTTATCCAAGACTACCGAAAAGCCAGCTTGGGCCTCGCATCATCCAACAGGATGATCAAGAAGGCGTTCAGCAATGGCAAGGAGCTCTGTATCCTCAACATACTCCTTCCCGGCCTCCGCCCCAAGAAAGGCCGCTATCAGACGCCAGACGAGGCCGACAAGGAGGTGTTTGAGCAGGTCCAAGCAAATGACGCAGTCATTGCTGATGCGATGCAACTGGCTGAGCACGAGGGTATGGTTGGCAAGGAGCGCCAGGAGTTTATAGACGCCGTGATCGATGGTCTTCCTCCTGCAATTCCAAGCAAACCGACCGCGGTGGGCAGCTTCCGGACGGACGGATACAGCATCTTTCAATTGGCGCTGGACTATCGCACAGACCGTCCAGAGTCGCCACGCAGTATGTGGCGTGCTTGAATGCTTTGGTGCACACATTGGTTCTGACTGCCGCCTTGCTCTGCATGCTCCAACATGGCATCTTTAGGCGAGCAGCCGTGGCTTGCTGATGGCATGCCTGATGATGATGATGATGACGATGAGGCTGATGAAGTTGATGATGGGCATGATCACATGGATTGCGAATGTGAGTTGATGTGCCAATCCAGACGCGCACTTGTTGTCCACACCGACTGACATGCCATCCACAGCTGCCGATCCTGCCGACCCATCAGCCACCAAGCCAAAAGCGACCAATCCTGTAAGTCACTTGCATGCTAAACTCGCGCATTGGTGCACATGCATTGCACATTCCTCACTCATGTCATGGCATGACAGGGCAAGCTCAGCTTCTACGCCTCGCAGCGATTGCTCAACATTGTCAAAGCCAACAAGCTGTTCACCAACAAGGGCTACCGGTTTGTGCGTATTGTCGGCATTGATTGGGGCGAGCGGTACCTGTATGGCGCGTCCAGCATGCTGGTGGATCTGGCAACCTTCACCTATACCCTCGAGTCCAACTACGTGCTCTCCTCTGGCATGGCACGAGCCGAGCACAGCCTTCAGCGGTGGTATGCATGCAATGACTCTGCCACGTGCACTCTTGACCTGATCAACTCACAGTGCCTGTCTATTGTGTCAGGCTCAACAATCGATATGCCAAGGCAGCCGACATCCACGAGGCCATTGCATTCAAGACAGCAAAGCATGCTGATCCAAACGTCAAGCCTGGCGAGAGAGCCTTTTGGGATCTGCGCTGCCATGCGTACTGCACGCCATTCCTGAATGCACGGGTACGTTTTCTCTGATTCTGGATGCCCATTGCCATGGCCGCCATGCTGCTTGATCGCCTGCTGATTGCACTGGACGGCGTGGCATGGCATGGCATTCCACAGAAGGTCAAGGCCAAGCGGTTCACCAAGCGCTGCAACCGCACGTCTGATCGCGGAAACGCTCTTGAGGGCATCATGAAGCTGGCAGGATCGACCACTGGCAAGCGCGCATCTCGTGCGTCTCAGGGCCTCCCTGTCGACCGAACAAAGTCGACAGAGGACAACATTCCCGTTGTCTGGGCATTTGGCATCGACTTTACAGGCCAAGGTGGCCGGCACGCTGTGTTTGAGAAGTTTCTCATCAGGCATCTGCGGTCGTCTGGATATGCCTATGTGCGTCTGATGCCACACTGTCCATCCATCCATCTGTGCACCAACTGACCACACACACACACACACACAGATCTACCGCTGCAATGAGAACCTGACCAGCCAGATGTGCCCGCAGTGCAAGCAGCGGATCCCATACAAGAACCGCACCAACCTGCGACGCTACGAGTGCACAGACTGCAAGACCGTCTACCACCGAGACGTGCTTGGAGCCACCAACATCGGGATGGTCGCACTGTGGCATCTGCTCTATGGACAACGACCGCTCTACTTGACGCACACGCCACCTGACAGCAATCCAGCCACGCAAGAGTACCTTGCAGACATTGAGGCAACTCATCATGACATCCAGTGGCGTGCACAACATCACATCATGCTGCTCGCGACACCGCCTGATCAGCCTGTCGTCCAGCAGCCTCCGTCAC
Source organism: Entophlyctis helioformis (assembly GCA_025526915.1). NCBI lineage: Eukaryota > Fungi > Chytridiomycota > Chytridiomycetes > Chytridiales > Chytriomycetaceae > Entophlyctis > Entophlyctis helioformis. The sequence goes on along the minus strand of JAHLKH010000058.1, from coordinate 122,975 downwards.
CCGATCTGCTTCCCTTCAAGTCGCATGTGGCCTCATGGGATCAGATCATGCTGCCATGTCTGCCAACAACAACACTTTGAATCGGGGCACCTCCCGATCGACCTAACGGGTCACTTCAATAGAAGGTGAGCATCTCGTTGGATATGCCTCGCCCGCCTGTCGTGGCATGCTCGTTGCTGACTCGAACCTTCCATCACGTGATATGTGGGCTTGCATCCGTCGCCTCTCTGGTCGAATTTAACTCCAAAATCCTAGGTGACAGATTCATGCTCTCTTCCCTCATCACTGCAACCACCATCACTGCAACCTTTCGGACATCCCTCAGAACGACTGCTGCCGTGTGCCTCTTGAGCTTCAGAACCATGTCAGACACTGCTGCTCTCCAGGTCGATCCAAAGCGCCAGGAGGAAATCCGCCTCAACTTGGCAGACATTCAAGCCAGAGTGAACGCTTCTCTCGAGGCTGCTCGTCAACGCCCAGCTCTTGCTGCTCTGAAGACCCGTCTGGTCGCCGTGTCCAAGACCAAGCCGGCCTCGGACATTGCTGCTGCCTATGCGCTCGGCCATCGCCACTTTGGCGAGAACTATGTGCGTTCATGCCATCATGGCCAGTGTTATCCCTTCACTGCTGACGTTTGTCGCTCCAGATCCAAGAGCTTGTCGAAAAGGCTGCCATTGTAGGTTGGCTGGTTGGTCTCAACCTTGTTGCAGACGGTCGCTGATAGAGGCATGTGCATCGCCACCCACAGCTCCCAAAGGACATCAAGTGGCACTTCATTGGTGAACCATGCAGCTGTTGCCAGATCTGCGAGATGTGCGCCAGCTGACCCGTGTTCTTGGTACAGGTTCTCTGCAGTCCAACAAATGCAAGCTGCTCTCGAGTGTTGCCAATCTTGCAGTCGTCGAGACGATCGACAGCGTCAAGAAGGGCGTCGCCATGAACAAGGAATGGAAAGACCGCCCATCGCCGCTCGAGATCTACATCCAGGTCAACACGAGCGGCGAAGACTGTGAGTCTCAACCAACATGCCAGTCCACGCCCAACACTATCCAGCTCACACGTGCACGATCTGCGGCGTGCAAACTGCAGCCAAGTCGGGCGTCTCTCCAGCAGAGTGCGTGCAGGTCGCAAGAGAGATTGCGTCCACCTGCCCAAACATCAAAATCGCCGGCCTGATGACCATTGGCGCGCCGCACAACGTCTCCGACGGCAAGAATCCAGACTTTGAGACTCTGGCTCGGTGCAGAACGGACACAGAGGCTGCGTTGGGTCTGGCTGGCGGGTCTCTTGAGCTCAGTATGGGCATGTCGGATGACTTTGAGACTGCCATTGCGCATGGATCGACAAACGTGCGCGTGGGGAGCAGCATCTTTGGTGCACGATCGTACCCGCCTAAAGCGTAACTTGGTGCCAAAGTGTCGAATGAACACGGCATGTATTGCACAGCACCAGCGCTAGATGTACACACAGATGTAAAAGGTCTAAGCGTGGCGCGACAAGAGTCTGATGAGCTCGCGCAGCTCTTGTGCCTGATTGTTGGGCCATTCCGACCAGTCCATGAGCGCCATCGCATCAAGCTGTTCAGCCAGGCTGGGACTCAGCAACTGCTGCATGTACTTGTCAAAGTTTTTCACAGCCAGCAAGAAGATGCCATACACTGCCCACTGCGTCTGCCATCCAGCGCCAGTTTGATTTCAAGTTAGTCGACGCCTTGACTACAGCCAGACACGACCCAACCGACCATTTCAGGCATGCGATCGGCAAGAAGCCGCACCAGCATGTCCATGACGCGCTTCTCCAGCATGATTTCCTGCAGGAGTTTGCCGCCTTGGCACATGACTGTCATGGTTTGCACTGCTTGCTGTACAGTGTACCATTGGAGATCGCAGTTAGTCGCTTGTTTGCATCTATACCCACTATTCACTCTGCGCAGCATCGCGTACCATTCTCAGTGCAAGAGGCTCGAGACGATTGACCATGGAAACAATCACCGAGTCAATGATCCTGTCGTCGCGCTTCATATACTTGTTGTCGCGGGCAAGCATAGTCAGCAGCAGGCGTTGGGAAATTGCCCCAAAACAGCAACCGCACAGGCATCTACGACACTCACCTGCTCAACCACGTTGCCGCCACAGTATGTGAGATGCCCGAAGCGCATGAGCGCTGAATATCCCACAGCCAAGGAGCAGCAAACAAGCAGTAGGCGTGTGAGACACGACACGATCGCTTCTATATCGTGATCTGATATCAAGCAGGTGCTGATGCCGCTTACCCTTAATCCTTGCCTTGACATGGTCACGAGTGCTTTGAAAACGGCGGAGCTCTTCGATGAGTGCATCAATGTGGATATTGGTGCGATCAGCACTTTTGTTGCGGTTGAGGACATCGTCAGATCCAACGAGCCCATCCAGACGACGCGCGGCAAGGGAAGTCTTTGGCATGGCGGCGTGTGTGTGTGTGTGTGTGTGTGTGTGTGTGTGTGTGTGTGTGTGTGTGTGTGTGTGTGTGTGTGTGTGTGTGTTGCGTATTTATTGGAGGAGTGAAGTAGAGAAGGGGCCGGCTCGCATACGAGGGTCGAAGACGATGACGCAATGAAGGCAGAATGACGTCATTATGTGCTGGATACCAGCGCCAGCTGAACTTGCTCGCAGACCTTGGCAGCCACAGCCTCGTTGGTCGCGCGCACCGTCACGCGGAACATCTGCAGAGGCATGCATGCACAGGGAACCAGAGTCAGCATCGTGCAGCATACGAGGCCAACCACCATCCATTGAAACTGCACCTGATGCTCAAGGCTGGGCTCGACGCGAACAAGACAACCAATTTTGCCCAGCTGTCCACTGGTGAAGATGCCTGCGCCGACTCCGTTGTTGGGGTTGGGATCGGCAGCCTCCAGACTGGCAAACTGCAGAGACGAGAGAACAGCTTTCGAAGCCTTGACGTCAATGACGCCTCCGGCAGAGAACACAGCCTGAGCTTCGCGAGGCGGGCCGCCAATCTGCCGCCAACGCGCGAAGAAGTCGTCCACACCCAGCTCCACAGGAGCGACAAACTTGGTAGCCACCGTCGGGAGTTTAAGCGACAAGCGCACAGGATGCTCGCCAACCGAGAACGAGATGGACAGAACAAGCGGCGTTTGCGGCACCGTCACGCACTCAACGTTGTACATCTGGTGAAGCTGTGTGGCAGCCGGGATTGCCGTGCCAAGCGGCTGTAGCAGCGCAACACGCATCTCGTCTGTTGACTCGAGAATGGACGAGAACTGCGTCAGAGGCGCGACGGTGAGCTTGTTGCCGAGAAAGATGGCGATGCGGCCGTACTGTGCCTGATACTCGCTCTTGAACCCAATCTGGATCACATTGTCTTCGTAAAGCACGCCGCTCGGTTTGGTCAGCAGCTTGGCGTACCAGCCATCAATGGCCGTCTGGGTCGCTGCCTCTGGACGCACGGATGCGCCAAAGGCAGGCTCATCAACGCCAAGAAGGTCTTGCGCTCCAGACGCAGGCGAGGACGACGCTGCGACCAAGGCTGCGATGGGGTCAACAATCTTGGCCTGTGGACGCTGTCGCTCCGACGAATCAGCTGGTGGCTGGGCCGCCTTGCTTGTAAACCGCCTCGACGTGAGATCCGTCTGGGCGTCTTTGCCGCCAATCGTCCACGTCCGCACATCTTCGGTGTCTTGCAGCTTCTTATGCAGCTGGACAAGCAGTGCTGATTCGCGCTCTGGAAAATGCGGCATTTCTTCGCAGACGGCCTGCAGCAACGTCTCTGTCGGAAGCGAGATGATGGCGAGATACTCGCATGCTCGCTGCTGTAGCTCGACGTCGAGCACATGCACGAGGCTTTTAAAGAGCTCGACGATGTGCGGCTTGATCTCAGGGAACAGGTTGACAAACTTGAGGTAGGTTGACATGAGCAGACTGCGCGTTGCCGGCATGCAGATACCAAACTTGGAATGGAGCGCCATGAACTGGTCAATGGGCGAGCAGCCTGGAGACTCGACAATGACGTGTCCAAACTCGCCAAGGAGGTAACCGCCCAGCTTGACGATACGCTCATGGCATGCGGGCTCCTTGAGCGCCTGGAGGACCGTGTACGTTGCATACTCGCGCAGGTCTTCGTTGTTGGTCGTAATGTGGACAACGCGATGCCACACCGCGTCACTGACATGATCGCCAGCAGTTGTCATGAGCCGCATGATGACGTCAATGTACCAAGTATACTCGGTGGCAAATTTCTCGGCCAGGATCGCAATCTTGAGCACCATCTCCTCGCGAATCTCGTAATCAGCCGTCGTCAGGTACTTGAGCAGCTCGGCAACAATCTCGCGTGCATTATCAACGTCGCACATGCTATAGAGCAGATCCAGAGCGCGGCGTCGGACACTGATGTCCTTGTCCGTCAGAGATGCAATCACCGTTGCTTGGTGAGGCTTGAGGCTGCTGAGTGGGTCACCAAGAGCCGCAATGTGCGCCATGGTTTCGAGCGCAAGACAGCGCATGTTGGTTTCCTTTGAGTTGAGGAATCCGCCTAGGAGCGTGATCGACTGGTTGATGAGGGACGAATGCGTATCAATGTGGATGGCCAGGTTCATGGCTTCAATGAGCACAGCGTTTTGGGCATTGGCCTGCTGGGCATTCTTGGTCTTTTCCGAGTTGTTAAGGATCTTGTTGAGCGATGCCAATATCTCGTCAAGAACCGCCACTGTTTGGGCTGTTGTTCGCGTGGCACACAGACATTCAGCAATCAGCCGCCAAAACAGGCATGCGCAAGAAAAGGCCGGAACGTACGAGGCGGGTAGTACTGCAACAGCCGCAGCATCTTGACAAGCAGCCATGGCGCAGGGACCTTGTAGTAGGCGTAGTCGGGCGGGTACTCGTTCTTGACGATAATCTATACAAGGATCGCAGTCAGCCTGGACGATCCTCATCAATCACAGTCAGAGCCACTGCATACAGATGTCTATGCATATGCATACCTTGTACAGCCGCGTGGAGATGCGTGTTACGCATCCGCTGTACGCGTCCGGATACTGCTGGGCAAGGGCGACCACGAGATTAACTGCCGACATGACCACCGCCTGCAACAATGCAACATGCAAGTGTCAGCAAGCAAGCAAGCAAGCAGGAGCCGCGAAACCTTTGGCTCAGGTCGCCCAACATGGTCACTTACAGGATTGTCATTTTCCAAGATTGGCAGAATTTTGGGTGCCCATTCTTCACCCGGAATCACTTCAGGGAACTTGCGATAGATGCGCAACAGGGTGAGTCCAGCCTTCTTCTTGACAAAGTGCGACCGCGATCTGCATAGAATCTGTCAGTTGTGGCCCACACGTTGACCACAATACCGTATGGATGGCTTGTGCATACCCTGACACAAACTGCTTGTAGATTTCATGGACAAGCGACTCTGACATTTCGCGGCCGCCCATGTTGGCAATGGCGTGAAGAGCAAGACAGTTGAACACTTCGTTGTGGTCGTCAAGATCTTTGCGGATTGAGTTGACAACAAGCCGCGCGAGCTCGTGTGTCTCGTTGAGCATCAGCGTGACAGACAGGTATCCCTGCGACGCAACAGACCAGTTGAGTGAGCACATGCAGTACCGTACACATTAGAAGCTTGCAGCAAGCCAAAGACATGATTGACATACGATTTGCTTCTCCGAGTACTTTGTCGAATTCAACAGATGGACGGCCTCCAGATGGCCAAAGTCGACGTCCCACCCGAGAATGTACATGTACAGCAGCTTGCAGACATACTTTTTCTTTTGGTAGCCATTGAGGGTCGAGTCTGGTGGTGGATTCCAGGCGCTCGAGCGTGAGATTCAAGCGCAGAGTGAGACGATGCTTTCCATGCCGTCTGGCAACCCACCCTTGAACTTTGAGCGGATGTTGGCCAGCTCTTTGTTGATGCGCTTCTCTTCCAGATCGCGGGCACGGCCTGGCAAGGCAATGCAATAATGCAAGACAGACGAAGCGCTTGGTGAGATGGAATGCAAGCCGCGACTTGGGCTCCCACGCCTATCCATTGCGACGGCAAGGCATCCAGCTGTAGACATGCACTACTCACAGGCTCTCAGTTCGGTAATGAACTTGACCAAGCCATTCATGGTGTTGCTGTTCTGGAAGAACTTGCTTTTGGACTCCTGGACACCCCACGCCCATGGCGGGTGGACGGTGCGATGTGGTGGCGTTGTCGCAGCCGCAGTCGACGTAGCAAGAAGGAGATGTCGGCCAGCCAGTCAGCCAGCCAGCCAGTCACAGCCTAGCCAGTCACAGCCTTGCCGGAAACGAAGCGCAGCATAGACTATCCGGCTCGGCTCCCACCAGGCAGCCTGACGTGTTGCGCTCTCTGGCCGCACAAGCCCGTCCACATGCAACGGCACCTCGCCAGCACACATTTGCGAGCGACACGCACCATCTCGGCAATCTGGGAGGGGAAAGCGCGAGGGAGCTTTCCAACCAAAACATCATCGGCTTACGACAACACGCATGAGGACACGAGAGCCGTCGCGAGAGTCAGGCGAGCCTTGCCAATAATGGCTGACGCCTATGCTGCCCCATCTCATTGTCTGTTTGGCTGACGGCACGCCGTGCGGGCATGTGTTTAGATGTCCTGTCGATGAATCCTCACGTCATCACGCCCGACGACGAAGTCGACGATCTGCTGGAGAGCTTTCTATCGCCTGAGAAGCTGGTAACGATGGCCGGTTGTGGCTGCTGCCCATTGCGGATGGCAGGGCATACGCGTAGTTGTCTATTGACCCCCATCTCACCTGTTGGTGTCTGCAGATGGCTCTGACCGGCACAGCAGACCTCAACAGCATTCGTTTTCTGGAGCTCAAAGTCGACAGCCGCAAAACGGGTCTTGGCAACCTGGGTTTGTCTCCGCATCTGAGGCGACGGTCGCCCACCATCTAGATCGACTGACTTGGGTGTCAACAACCAGGCAGAAGCATTCCCAACGTCCACCAGCTAAAGCTCAACAACAGCTTTGTTCCACGCATACGGTATGAACCATCTCGTCTGTGTGCAGGCATGCCCACCATGGCAACGAATGCCTGACCGCACGGATCGATCGGCACCAACAGGGATATTGGCTCGGGGTTCAACAATTTGAGGATTCTCTGGATGGCACGATGCGAGTTGGATGACATTGACGGCATTGGCTCGTTGCACCAGCTGCGAGAGCTTTACCTCGCATACAACCAGATCTCTGAGATCAGCTCTGTCAGCATGCTGGAGCACCTGGAAATCCTTGATCTGGAAGGGTGAGGATTGTATGCCATGTGCGGCGTTCTGCCACGCCCACCAACAGCTCTCTCTCTCTCTCTCTCTCTCTCTCTCTCTCTCTCTCTCTCTCTCTCTGACCAAACACAACCATTGCTGGACTTGCCAAACATAGCAACGAAGTCGCGGATCTGGATCAGATTGAGCATCTCGCTCTGTGTCCGAACCTGCAACAGCTCACACTCGAGGGAAACCCCCTCGATTTTGAAGAGCGGCTGGAGCAGCAGGAGCTTGCGTCGGCCGCGACGGACACCCAGCTCATGCAAGGCCTGGCAAGGAGAATCATAACCGGCATATTGAGGCAGATCAAGATTTTGGATGACGAGCCAGTGGACAGCACAGGCTTGCAATCAAGGGGTAAGCGACGGACAGAGCTGGTCTTGGCACACAAGCCTGCGCATCAACTTGACGATAATGCGTGCGGTTCTTATAGGGCTGGCTGGAACACAAGAGCGGCCCAGCACATCGTATGGCAGATCAAAGTCACCAGCAGCCCGGTCTCAGACGACGGCGCTTCCAGCAAGGCCAGTCACGTCGTATGGTCGACCAGCAGAATACATTGGACGCAGCAAGCCCGATGCAAGCAGTGATCTCACTTACGGTTCGTTTATTGAGCAACCATTTGCAATGGATCTGTGGCTCGGAGATTGGCGGCGGCTGATTCAAGGCACCGAATATGCCCCCTCTTACAGGAACGGACACCGTGCTTGCTGGAAATCCCATCATGCTGCTGCGCGCAAGACGGAAAGATCGGTCGAGGCCGTTGTCTGCTGCCATCTCGTCGCTTGTGCCCGAAACGCCCAGCACAGACACACACGGTTTGGCACGATCCATGGAACAGTCGCCAGACGTTCTGGTGCTGGACACTGGTACAGCTGTCAAGCACGACAGTCTGCACAAACCGTCCACATTACCAAGCGTAGCAGACCCAGCGGTGCAAAACGATGGCACATTCGGCACTCCAATCCGTTCGGCATTCGAATCGGCTCTTCCTTTGCTGATGGCCCCTGCATCACTACTTTCCTCGTCTTCTTCGACCAGATCGACGCCAGAGTCTGGTGCTGACGAGGCAAGCACAGCTCCGACAGACTCTGGCTCAGTAGCCGCAGCCATTACACCGCGTCCTCCGACCGTACCACCACCGCTGACAACTGGGACGCGTCCCATCCACAAGTTGTCGCCAGTACCACCGCCGCCGCCGCCATCATCATCATCATCTGTCGGAACATCGCCGCACTTTGCAGGAGCGGCCCGATCCCGACGGAGGCCGATCCTCGTGCCAAGTAGTGCCACATATGCTGATAATCCACAGCCATCATCATCTTCACATCAACCAGACGAGGCATTGAGTGCTGTGCCAAGCGTCGCTCACGTTGGGCAGGATGCGTTGCACGGTGCTGCTCCAAGCGCCGAGCTGCCGCTATCGTCGAGAAGATCGTCAACCACCGCCACACCCCCATTGCCATCGCATGCACACCAGCACCCACAGCAGCCTGACCGGCATCAACCAGCGACCATGATATTGCTTCGCGCTCATCGCAAGCATGCTGCGCAGCCAGAGACAACCGATGCGCCAGAGCCGGTGCGGTTCCAGCCCGAGGCGATCCAGCAGGAGATGGGATTGTAGCGTTGCCGCTGCCGCCTCGCCACTGGTGTGCAGACTTCATTTCCATTAAATCACTTTCCCCACATCTCATCATGCTCATTGCTCGCAAAACCGTCCTGTCCGTCCGCCCTGCCCTTGCTCGTGGCGCTGCTGCTTCTGCTGCTGCTGCTGTCCGCAGCAAGCACACGCTTCCCGACCTGCCGTACGACTACAACGCTGTGAGTGGCCCACACGCCTTCCTGTCCGTCTGCCCTCCCCTCGCAGTCGCTGCCCTTTGCACACCACACCACACCACACCACCCCACCCCACCACGGCTTCTTGGCCGCTGGCAGCCCAGCGGCATTTTTCCGCCACAGATCTCTGACAGATCTGTTCTTCGTCCGCTTTCCACGTGCTGCTGCCCACCAACTCATGACCGTCGCGCCATGCCGTTTGTGCTTTGTGCGCGCATGTCCAGCTCGAGCCGTACATCTCTGGTAAGACAGTGGCCCACCTGCTCCACATCCTTGGCTGGCGACGTGGCTGGCCAATGCGACTCACCATCGACTCGATCGATCTTACAGCCGAGATTATGCAGCTTCACCACGCCAAGCACCACCAGGCGTATGTCACCAACCTCAACGTTGCCGAAGAAAAGCTTCACGAGGCTGTTGCCAAGAACGATGTTGGCACCGTCATCTCGCTCCAGGGTGCTTTAAAGTTCAACGGCGGTGGCCACATCAACCACAGGTGCGTGCCGTCTGTCCATCTGCGTGTCCGCGCAATGACTTGATCGGCAGCCTCCCATCTCACATGAAACTCGCATGCAGCATTTTCTGGACCAACCTTGTGTCGCCCAAGGCCGGCGGCGGTGAGCTCGCACCTGGCGCGCTCCACGACGCCATCACAAAGGACTTTGGCTCGCTCGAAGAGTTCAAGAAGAACTTTGCCGCCCAGGCTGCCGGCGTGCAGGGCTCCGGCTGGGGCTGGCTCGGCTACAACAAGGCCGCCAAGCGTCTCGAGATCGCCACCACCCCCAACCAGGATCCTCTCACTGGTGAGTTGCGCCGAGTCCCTCGTCTTATGGCCGCTTGCACTGACGCGTGTCATCGTCCCTGTCGGCCAGGCCTCATTCCTATCCTCGGTGTGGATGTCTGGGAGCACGCATACTATCTGCAGTACAAGAACGTCCGTCCTGACTACCTCAAGGCCATCTGGAGCGTGGTCAACTGGAAGAACGTTGCAGAGCGCTATGCCAAGGCTCAATAAGCAACCGGATCTCTTCATCTCACCTCATGCACCAGCCCCGCGCTACTCATTCCCTGCCTGCCAACTTTCATAGCCTTCCCGGACCACACACCCCTCGCTTGGCAGCATCCTCATCAAATAGCTGACTGCGTATGGCTGTTGTTGACCAAAACATATGGCAATGACGAAACCACTTCATCAAGTCCAATGCCGCGTTTTGCGGATGACGATCCTGTGTCTGGAGCGTTTGGCTGTTCATTTGTAACGAGTGCGGCTAGACAGCCTTGCCAGTGGACAGCGTCTTCCAGAAATCAAACACGGTGCATGTGATACCCAGAGCAACCACAATCTTGGGGAGGCCTGATGCACCAGCAATGGCCAGACCCGCGAAGCCCATGTACGAGTGCATGACGTCTGGGTAGGCGCCTGGCAGCTTGCCATACCCGCCGTAGCTGCTGTGAGTGGTGGCCATGAACGCCTTGACAGCATCTGTGTCGACAAAACTCTTGTATGCATCCAGCATCTGGAAAAGAAAGACACAGCATCAGTTGGAAAACTCGACACAACAAAGACAGTATCAATCAAAGCGACACACGAACCTCGAGAGCAGCACCGACCCAGAAAGCGTAGCATGTGTCGGGCGGCTTGTTGATGCGGCCCTGGAAACCAGACTCTTGACGCGACAGGAGCCATGCAATCGTTCTGTCCTTGTTCTCAACACCCTCGTCAACGAGACCCATCAGCCAAAGCGAAGCAATCGCACAGTAGGTCGATCCGCCTGTCTCGTGCAGCGCCAGTTGCGTTTGTCAGAACGGCAAAATACGGAGCGTGCTGTGCAGCTTACCATGAGACTCGCGGCCTGGCCCTTGCCCATAACCAAAGTCAAACGCCTGCGGATCAAGCCTGAATGTGAGTGACAAGGCTGCTATGAGTCTGATTGCACAAACAACAGCCTTGCCATACCCTCGATGCCTTGATGTACGCAAGCGCCTTGGCCTTGTCCATGCCGCGCCAGTCTGACAGCAGGTAGCTCACAACACACGCGCAGTAGAGGAACCGCATATCGCGCTCATCGCTACCGACTGTCGGAGAAAAACTGCGAGGGACATGTCAGATGTGGGCCTTCATGGACATGGTAGCATGCCGTGGCAATGCACGCCATACCATCCATCCTCGCTTTGCAGACAGCGCATGGACGTCACAATCGCATCGGCATTGACGCGAGCCAGGTCGTCGCCAAGCATCAGAAGCAAGACAAGCGCAGTGTACGTCATGGTCAAGTGGCCGCCATCTCCCTCATGCACTGCTGTTGAGTGCTGTGGATCGTGTGGCGCGCCAGAAAAGGGCGAGCCACGGAACCCGCACAGGCCAGATCCCGCAGGAACTTGATGTGCGTGTTGGGAGCCCGTTGGGTGTCAGATGGATGTCGGATCGGGCGGACAAAGCGCTAGTCCAAGCGTCCACAACATACACTTGTCCGAGGGATGGACCTGCTGGGCGTAGATCCAGTCGATCCAGGCACGCTTCTGGTCGGGCGTGATGTTGGCATCAAGTGCGCCGAGCAGATCGAGACCGCCGATGCAGAAGTAGCCGAGTGTCATTCTGGTGGCTGTTTGGTCAGCCAAGCCGGCAGTGTGTCGCAGTGCAGTGCAGTGTGTTGAAGTGCAGCGCAGTTCAAGCACGAACGCACCTGTTGGTGTCGCCTGCCAGGTACAGGTGAGGAAGTAGCCGCAGGTTCTTGGCAAAGTACTTGGCGTCGATGCCCCGCTCGTCAGGCAGGTCGGCCATCTTGACTGGCAAGACAGCCAGTGTGCCATAGCAGTACCAAAGAGTCAGCAGCCAGCATGCATAACCAGCCAGCGGCGCACATCTGCAAAGCATGCTACCAACAAGAATGTGGCTGTCGAGGTCGTTCGGGAGGATCGAAAGGTCGAAAAGTCGATCTGAAAAGTGGCTGGATGGAAGCCGGATCACGTGACTGCACGGCTGGATGGTTGGATGGCATCCAGGTGGCTGGACGCTGGCCGTCTGAAGAGTGCGACTGTGTGGCTGGCGTCCACAGAGCAGATGCCACCGTGTGATCGTCTGGACCATCAGCACAGTGTCGGCATGCTGTCCTTGTTGCAAGGGTCAATCTCCCGACTTGGCGAATCTCCCACCAACGCGCGAGGCCATGTCGTTCCAGTGGACGTCGAAGAACCAGGCTCAGAATGTGCGCACAAAGCAGTGCATCGTCTGCCCTTGTCTGCCCATGTCTCTGCTGGCTGACGCTGTCGCTGTCAATGTGGTGACTGCGCTTGCTCTGTTTCATGCTGCGACTGTGATGGATGGCGGGCTTGGACCGGTGGCAGGGAGTCGAGGACATGGTGCTGCTCAGCAAGGTCACCGACGACCAAATCACCGAGAACCTGCGCAAGCGGTGAGCACCCTGTCTGCCTTGCGTTGCCTGCCTTGTCTTGCCTGCCCTGTCCTGTCTGCCTTGTCCTGCCTGCCCTGTGCTGCCTGCCCTGTGCTGCCTGCCTTGCCTGGCTGTCTGTGGCTGTATCTGACATGCTGACCTTGGTGCTCGCACTGTTCACGCTGCTGCTGTTGGTGCTCAGCATCCAAGCAGACCTGATGTTCACCTACATCGGTAAGGATCCCCTCGCTGCCGGCACAGTCTCTTCCAGACGTCTTGTGCCTTGCTGCTTGGGCATCAGCAGGCCCGCTTGCAGCTGCCACGTTGGCTGTTATCCGGGTCTGCGCCACAACAATATCTGCGGAGCATCGCTGCCCTGTTGACCGACCACGATGCTGACGTGTAAATATCCGCTTTCGCCTGCTCAGGCCCAACACTGGTCGCTGTCAATCCCTTCAAGAAGCTGCCGTACTTTACCGACAAGGAGATTGGTACATGCACATTGCCATGGCGCATCACCATTGCACGCCCTGCCCTCGATGCTCACACGCCGAGACAGAGACCTACCATGGATCTGCCGCATACGAGCACCCTCCCCACGTCTATGCTCTTGCGGACAAGATGTTCCAGAACATGATCGTCGACGAAGAGAACCAATGCGTCATCATTTCCGGCGAGAGTGGTGCTGGAAAGACCGAATCTGCAAAGTTGATCATGTACGTCAGCCTGACTGCTCTCCTCAGAATGCCACGAGCGATCTTGCTCATTGGTTGGCTTGGACAGGAACTACATTGCAGCTGTGTCAAGCAAGGGTGGCGCTGGAACTGCAAACATTGTCGAGGAAATCAAGCGTATTATTCTCGAGTCCAACCCCCTCCTTGAGTCATTTGGCAATGCCAAGACGCTGCGCAACAACAACTCTAGTCGATTCGTGAGTCTGCTCTTCATCTGCTCTGCTCTTCATCTGCTCTGCATGCACGGGTGCGTTACATGCGCTGACTGCTGTCGGGCAGGGCAAGTACTTTGAGATCAACTTTACTCGAGGCGGTGCGCCGATGGGCGGCAAGATCTCCAACTTTTTGCTGGAAAAGGTAAATGGCCTTGCATGTGCACCGCCTGATGCCGTGGATTGCCAGAGACTTGAGCGCTTACCAGACTGGTTGCCACGGCATCTGCTGCTCTTAGTCGCGTGTTGTTGGCCCTGGCAAGGGCGAGCGCAACTTCCACATCTTCTACCAGCTTACCAAGGCCGCATCGGCGCATGAAAGGGAGCAGCTGGGAATGATGGATCCTCAGCATTTCCACTACCTCAAAATGAGTGGCGAGTACAGTGCCGACGGCATCAATGACGCTGACGAGTACAAGGACATGAAGGCTGCCATGGATGCATGCCGCATCTCTGCCGCTGATCAGCAGTCGCTCTTGAGCATCGTTGCTGGCATCCTGCACCTGGGCAACATTGACTTTGTCGAGGGCGAGAAGGCCGGCACCGCCGTGATCCGTGACCCTCAGACGCTTGCCTTTCCAGCGTACCTTTTGGTAACTCGCGTCATCATGCGCTTGTTCTTGTTCCCCATTGTCGCGTCGCAACTCACCAGAACGTTGTGCACGTGGTCTGCAGGGAGTCGCCGAGGACGTGCTGCAGCAGAAGCTGCTCAGGTCGGTGGCCTTGTGCGCTCGGCATTCCGTGTGCCGTCCACCAGACTGACCGAGAATCACTCGTTTTGTTCCTTGGCATCTTGATCTATGAAGCCGCATTGTGCGCACCGGCGGATTTGGCTCAAAGCGCAGCTCCATGTACGACGTTCCCCTCAACGTCGAGCAGGCGCAGGGAACACGCGACGCTCTTGCCAAGGTAAAGCCCTGATCTCCTCGGCAGACCTTGGCACGGAACTTACACTGGCGATACGGTGTCGTCTGCATAGGCTCTCTACAGTCGCATGTTTGACTGGATCGTGCAGTCTGTCAATGCAGCCATGGCCAGCCTGGCTGCCAACCTCCAAAAGTCCTCGATTCTCTGCCTTGGTGTTCTTGACATTTTTGGCTTCGAGGTTCGTGCTCGACTGTTCTAGTCTTGGTTTGACGATTGATCTGGCCAGCTTCTAACTGTATTCACAACATGTCTGCTTGTCTGACAGATCTTCGAGGTACCTTTCACTACACGCTCTCATCAGCAGGTCCCTAGGCTTTGGACTACTAACTCGAAAACTGGCCTCTTTGCCATGGGTAGAAAAACGGATTTGAGCAGTTCTGCATCAACTATGTCAACGAGCGTCTCCAGCAGATCTTTATCGAGCTGACGCTCAAGTCGGAGCAAGAAGAGTACCAGCGCGAAGGCATCAAATGGACGCCCATTGACTATTTCAACAACAAGATTGTTGTTGATCTCATTGAGAGCAAGGTTGGCTTGCCGGCCCGGATGCACCTTGCTGTCGTTGAACCGTGTACTCACCCATCCATCCACCTTTCGCAGAAACCTCCAGGCATCATGGCCATCCTTGACGACACGTGCTTCACGATGCATGCAGTCACTGACGGTGCAGACCAAAAGTTTCTGCAGAAGATGGACATGGGCGTGCGTGGCCACAAGCACTACCAGGGTGCGCAGAACCATTTTGTGATCCACCACTACGCTGGCTCTGTCACGTACGACTGCGACGGATTCACTGAGGCCAACAAGGATACACTGTTCAAGGACCTCATTCAGCTGATGCAGTCCACCAACAAGTAAGCCGCGTTTGATGCCACGTGCCTTGCTGGCTGTGCATCGTTCATGGGCCTCTATCTAACACGCAGTCGCATTACGCCTGTAGCCACTTTATCCGTGCACTGTTCCCAGAAGAGGTTGACGACTCGGACAAGAAGCGGCCAACAACCGTTTCGTTCAAAATCAAGGTTTGCAACGGCTGTGATGCCACTGATGATGGCGGCTGCGAGTGGTGCTGACTTGGCTTTTCCGACACCCCTTTTCTGCGAGCAGAACCAGTCCCAGGAGCTGGTCGACACGCTCATGCGCTGCACGCCCTCGTATGTGCGCTGCATCAAGCCCAACGAAACCAAACGCGCCAAAGACTGGGATGCAAAGCGCGTCGAGCATCAGGTGCGATACCTCAATCTGAAGGAGAACATCAAAGTCAGGTAAGCGAGGCATTGCGTCAATCCATTCTTGCGGCTGTGTTGACAGTGTCTGAATGCTGTAACAACACGCACGGGCAGACGCGCTGGGTTCTGCTACCGCAACACGTTTGAAAAGTTCCTTCGCAGGTTGGTTGGATTGGACTCTCATCTCTGTCTCGATCAATGGCATGCGGCAGGGACGCTGACAACATCGATCCCCACATCCAGATTCGCCATTTTGACGCCCCAGACATTCCCAAGCTGGCACGGGTCGCTGCAGGATGGCATCAAGCACATCATGGCTTCCGTCAGCATGGACGCACAGGAATGGCAGCTTGGAAATGCCAAGGTCTTCATCAAGTCCCCCGAGTCTCTGTTCCTCCTTGAAGAGCAGCGCGACCGCAAGTACCATCACTATGCCAAGGTTATCCAGCGGGCGTACAGGAGATGGAAGAGTCGCAAGTACTTTTTGGAGATGCGCAAAAAGGCTGCAGATGTCATGGTCAACAACAAGGAACGCAAGCGGTTCAGTCTCAACCGCGAATTCCTTGGCGACTACCTCAACCTGCTCGACAACCCAGTGGTTAGAAACCTGATCGGTATGCCCAAACTGCTTGCTTGATTTGATGGGCAGAGGCTCTGGCGGCTCGACTAACACTGTGCGCATGGTTTGTATGGCAAAGGCAAAGAGTCCAAGGCTGCGTTTTCAGATGTTGTCACCAAGTATGATCGTGCGTTCAAGCCGTCGCAGCGCGAACTCGTTGTCACAGACACGCACTTGTTCCTCATTGGCGCAGAGAAGGAGAAGAACGGGCCGAACAAGGGCAAGTTGGTCAAGGTTGTGAAGCGCAAGATTCCCCTTGGCGACATTTCCTCTGTGTCTCTCAGGCAAGCATGGTCCTCCTTGCTCTGAAGCGAACCTTGGCACGTGCAGCTCAACTAATGCCTGCCATATCTCCCTTGCGGCTTTCTGATCCGACGCTGTGCAGCACCAAGTGCGATGACTTTTTCGTGGTGCACGTACCGTCCGACTACGACAATGTGTTTGAGAATGTGCTCAAAACCGAGCTCGTCACGGTGCTTGGCGAAAAGTACCAGGCGCTGCTTAACCGCCCTTTGACCACGAACTTTACCGACAAGTATGTCTGTCATTCTTGCGCCAGTCTGTGTCTGTCCATCCGAGCTCAGATAGGATACCCCGCGACGTTGAGCTGACCCACCTGCGCTTGTTGCAACAGCATCAAGTACACGGTCAAGAAAACCACCTGGCAGAGCGGCGGCACTGTGGAGATTCGCTTTACCACCGACTCGTCCATCAAGTACGCGGTGTACAAGAACAACGGAAAGGTTACAGAGATCCGATCTCCCTCTGGTCTCCCCAAAGACTCGCGCCCATCCAACCGCACTCTGTTTGAAAATGCCAGGAAGCCCGCAGGTGCAGCTGCCGGTGCATACCGTGGTGGCTCTGCCGCTGCTGCTGCCTCATCGCAGTATGCCGCGCCTCCCCAGCAGCAGCAGCAGCAGCAGCAGCCAAACCAGTTCCGTCCGCCAAACTTTGCTCAGCAGGCCCAGCAAGCCCAGCAAAAGTCACCCACTGGTATCCGTGCTGGCTTTGGTGGCAGCGGCGGCAATGTGGCGTCTGTTGCAGCGTCGTTTGGAGGTAGCAATGGCAATGTGTATGGATCCAGCGGGTCCGTGTCGAGCACTGGCAATGTGTCTGCTGCGACAGCTGCTGCTGCCAAGAAGAAGATCCCACCGCCCCCGCCGCCTGCAAAGAAGGTTCCTCGGTGCAAGGCGCTCTACGTATGTCGGTTGGTCAGCTGGTTGGCTGGGTGGCTGGCTGGTCGGCCATGGCGTGCCATTCAACGATGGCTTGATCTGACGCTTGTTTGACAGAACTATGACGCGACCGAGGCAGACGAGCTGTCATTCAAGGTTGGCGACGTCATCACCATCACGGGCAAGGACGACCCTGGATGGTGGACAGGCACGCTCAACGGCCAAACGGGTCTTTTCCCGTCCAACGTATGTCGGCCGATAGTATGCTGGAAATGCCTTGATGGCATTCTTTATTGAGACTGATCCCCATCGCCATGTCGACAGTATGTCGAGGATCTTTGAACCAGCCGGCTGGCAACCAGACGCGCCAGCCCTCTCATGCCTTTCCTTCGCCCTGGCGTTTCTTGGTATCCTGTGGCCAGACGCGCATCCGAACCAGCCCGTGCCGTTCCATGAGTTCGATCCATCAGCCATCCATCCATCCATCATCCATCCATCCATTATCCAATGCCAATACAGTCATTCCAATGTGAACACCAAACAGACCTCGTGAATAGCCTGCTTTATCAAGTCGGTGATCTCGGTTGCTTTGATGGCTGCAATGTTGGCGCAGTGGATGACCTGGTCTGGCGCAATGGGAATTCCGCCAGCCTTGGACATGGTGCACAGCTCGCGATGCATGTTGACCACCACAGTCATGTCGCCTTCCTGCACCTGCTCTTCAATCAGCAGAGGATCAATGACGATGGTCTCGCTGGGATTGGCAGACGGTGTCAGAAATGGCCGGCGGAAGAGAGATACGGGAGTGACACCAACAAGTAAACAACACGCAGACATACCCGCTGTTGAAGAAGCCAAATGTGACACAGATGGGGATGTGGTGGATGCTCAGGGGGATCGGATTCTTCTCTTCCATCGTGTGCTGTGCAAGCAATGCCCGGCCTTGTCAGTCAAGAAAGGTACAGGCACGCACCACCACACAACAGGGCCCGGCATGCTACGTTACAATCGTCACGTCCTCGCCAGTGACCGTCACATCCGGCCGCTTAAAGTGTAGCAGCGCACACATGGCAGCGATACATGCACAGTCCAGGATATTGCCCTCGTGGTCCAGAACGCGGATGTCGACGCGCACCGACCAAACCTGCACACGGCCAAGTGTCAGAGCAACCGTGCGCCATGCTTCGGCCATGAAACCCCCTGGCAGTGTCCCTGCCATGCCCACCTTCTCGCCAGCTACAATGCAGAGACCCTCTGTGTCGACAGCCCGTGCACGGCGCAGCGACTTTTCGAGCATGCGTGAAATGAGAATCTCGTCCTCGGTTGTCCGGTCTGCCTCGAATGCCGGCGACGCCATGGGACTGAACTCGGTGTTGAACGACAGCACGCCGTCTGTTGGGTTGCCTGCCGTCGGACGCACAATGTCGCAAGAGACGCTTGCCATGACTCTGGCAGAGAGCGAACAGACGGCTGTGAGTTTGTATCTGCCGGCATGGCTGCTCGTTCGTTTTCAGCACACCTCGTCTTGCCCAGCTGGACTTGGGCGAACCCCAGGTGTGGGCCGAGCGTCACTTTGATGGGACGGATGGCCGTGAGTGTGCGGCCGTCCGTGCGCAGGCCCGACGACAGCGCCTGCGTCACAAACTCTCGCTCGTTGGTTGAAGGTTCAAGGTCTTTGCCAGTCATTGTTGTTCAAAGGCAAGCAGGCGAGCCGATGTGTCGGAAACAAAATCCTCATAGGACATGGTCGTCTCTGTCGCAGCATCCTGATCCGTCTTGGGCTGATGTGGCAGGGCGAGTGCAAGGAACAGCCGCTTGCGAGCATCAAGGATTCTGACCATTGATCTCGCAGCTGTCAGCACTCCCGAAACACGGCTGACGCTGCCAACTGCCACGAGAGACGCCACGACTTACGGATCGTTCTGGTCGAGGAGGAGGACAGAGGCAATGCATGCTGCCAGATCAACGCGATGCATGCGCTTGTTCGGATACGCAGCCGAGTACGCGATCTTGACTTTCTTGAGAACCTCTGGGATCCAGGGGGGTTGTGTCAGTATGTGGCTGTCGGCCGAGTCAGCCGTGTTCACTGCTTGCCCAAGCTACCTTCAAGGAACGCATGATAGACGACCAGCTCGGTAAAGTCCTCAAACGTGACGAGATCATCCTTGTCCAGATGGAGGCTGACGACCTTGGACAGCGAATGCCGAATGGCATCGTACCCACTGCATAGCATGTCAGTATAAAAGGGGCAGCGAGCGCAGCGCAGGCGATGCACTTGCATGCAGAAGAAGGACAGAAACGTCGCACAGTCCTTGACACGAACACCCTGTGCAGCTGGCATGGCAGTGTATGCATGTCAGCCGAGGGAATGGGGCGATCGTGCTCATGGCATGCACTTGCATGGAAGAGCGAGATGTTCAAATGCAGCTCCAATGCGCTCTGAAGCTGCAGATGGAGACGACCAATCCGCAAGCGAGACAAGCTTGTATGCGCGAAATACGCTCGCAGTGCCATACGAAGCATTAAAGAAGCTAGCCATTGGCACGGCAGCATATGGCCAAGGAGGAGTGTCAATACACCTGCGTATGGTAGCGGCCATGCATGTATTCCCTACTATTCCGACATGAACGCCATTGGGTCTGCTGGGCGAAGGTCGAGAAGCGCGCTGACAGCATCACGGATATGGCTGCTGACACCAGCACGACCTGCAGCAGTCAACAAGAGTAAGTGCGAGTAGCAGAGCATGCCATGCTCTTGTGTGCTCACTCAGATGGTCGTGTATGGCAGAGCCATTGCTCGTCGACGACACAGCAACAGATGGAGCTGAACTCTGCATGATGGTTCTTGGGCCAGGATCTCAAGGTCGTGGTTTCGCATTTCATAACGCCACTCGTGCGACTGCCATTGTTCAACCAGCTCATCTCTGGTAGTAAGCAGCTCAAACCGAAAGCATCCATTCATTTGCCGAGGACAGCGAGGATAGACTTGCGGAGGCCCATCGCTGCAATCCCAAGCTCCTTGAGATCATTGTCAGTGAGGCTAGGGAGTATAGAAAAGTCGATCCGCTGAGAGCCAAAGATTTCAGCAATCATACGAATGTCGTCATCATTAACATTCGTCCGAGTCTTCAACGCTGAATAGAAGCCATCCATATCATCAAAGTCGAATGTGCCTGCGAGCGGTTGGGGTGCGACGCGCTGCCGTTTGCTGCTGACAGACCGCTGCTCAGAATCGCCTGCGATACGGTTGACAAGCCCAAGTTCGCCCATCGCCTCCGCCATGCGTGCAAGATGCTTGATCGCCGTATCGGTTGCCTCGGGATTGCAGGTGATATTGACGGGGAACTCAAAGGCGTCTGAAAGCGCGCTGCTGGTGAAGACATACCCACGGTCGGCCAAGTTGCGACTGCCTTGATTGGAATCCGCGGGGTAGTTTGGTGCAATGAAAAGTCGGTAGTCGAGCAGCTGCTCGCCGTCAATGATCATGGCTGACTGAGCAAGCATTCCCTGGAGCGACTCATCAATCTTGGCCTTTCCGCGCGCGGCAATCGTCAGCTGCACCAGAACACGGACAGTGGTGCCAAGTTCTTGCGAGGTGGCAAAGAAGACAACGTCGCATTTGCTTCCGCTCCTGTCTGGATCCTGCATCACATAGATCCGGCTGGTGTCATTGCATTCAGCGATGCTCTCCATGAAGCTGATTGTTGGTGACCAGGAGCACTTCGGCACAAGCTTGACACGGTTGCGCAGGAACGTCCAAAGCTTGCCATCGGCCGAGTCGCACAGCTCCAGAGCAAACAGAAACTCGAATACCTTGCCTTTAAGCGTCTGCACGGTCTCGGACGACTTGACAAGATGTTGCAGCATTGCGATGTTGTCCCACGTATACCAGTGCACATACTGCCGGAAAATGCGCAAGAGCAGATGGTTTGGCGCGTAGATGGTCCATTGGCCACCAGTGGCTCGACGAACGCGCAAAAGGCCGGCCTCGATCAGCTTGATGAAATGGCGCGAGACTTCAGGCACCAAGACGTAGTCCTTGCGGGTCGTTGCGATCGCTGTGGCATGGAGCAGGGCAAGGCTACGAGCTGTAGCATCGAGACTGCCACCAAAAGTTGACACGATTCGATCCTTGAAGATGACAGCTGCCTCAGACTCGATGATGTCCCACTGATCAATCAAGTCTTGAACGCATGCCAGACGGCACTCGGAGGATGCCATCAGGAAGAACTGGACGATCTTGGGAGGTCCAGCAAGCCGTTCATAGAGCTTGGACAGCCGCTCAGCCTCCTGCGTCGTTGCAGCCTCCAGACTGAAGTAGTTGCCAAGGATCTCGCGGATCTCGTCGTGCTGAAAGTCGGCCATCATATCAGTGATGTCGATGGTCAGGAGGCCGGCAGTCTGGGTGATCTCAGTCACGAGAGTCGGTCGGCAGCCTGAAAAGACCCATGCAAGGTTCTTTCTGTTTGCATAGGGGGTGATGCAGTTGGTGAACGATCGAAGGGCGAGAACCATGACATCGTCCTTTGCGAGCACCGCGCGAATGCCGTTGGGTGACGGAATGGCGCCCTTGAAGAACAACTGGCAGTCGTCAACATGGATGACAAGCTTGCGGTCGCCAAGAGCCTCAAGCATCCCGTTAAATGCAGACTGGGGGGTTTGTTTCGGCAGGCGGACGTCTTGCTGGCTGGCATTGGGCGAGACGTAGTCGATGCCAGTAGCTGCCTCATCGATGCAGTTCGAGGCGTTGGACGTCAAGAGAGCCTCAATGTCGTGGAACATGGTCGTGAGCATCGAGTCGAACTTGGCTCTGAACACTCGCTGGACGGTGTTCCCATTGACGATGCCACCCACGGCTTCAAATGGGTAGCGTTCGCAGCTGCTAAGGACCTGGCTCAGAAGAAGGCTTGTGTTGGGCGAAAGAGTGACTACACAGGCGCTCTGCAGGCGTGCTGCTTCCATGGCCGTTGTCGTCTTGCCCGAGCCCGAAGTGTCAAAGCAGGTCACAACGACCGGCTTCATGCTTGCCTTGAGGCCACGAAAGAGGCGACAGAGGGTGTCGGACAGGCTGGTGATGGCCGGCGTGATGACCGAGGGCTTGATGAACTGCTCTCGGCCGGTGAAGACATTCTTGACAAAGGGCATGCTGGCGGGCCCACTCTGGTGCGTCTGCGGTGACTGCATGCGTGCTGTTGGAGAAATGTGTTGATGTGGGAAGTGTGTGCACGCCTTTGAAGGCACTTTTACAGCATGGCGCGTGGCTCTGGCGCGTGGCTTGGGACATACTTTGACGGCATTGTGGCACTGCATACTGACACCAAGTGGCGTGCACAATGTGATCAAGCATCCATCCAGCCATCTCCCGCATCGTCTCCAGATCTACAATCCTCCTGATTGACCCACCGGGTCACGTTGGTGTTGGTGTTATGCTTGCAGATGTGCGTCGTCCACTCATCGTCCATGCAGACTGCTGACTCGACGGATGGACGACTGTCAGAAGACGATCGCCTGCCCTTTCCTGCCCTGCCGAGCCAGGGCGCTGCCGTCGGTCACCTGGATGTGTCATGCCCGTCAGTCGACACGGCAGCGGGCCGCTCCAACAAAAAACGCAACGGTTTTTCTTTTCTGTCCAACAAACCACCACTTGAACTCGATCCCAATGGCTGTCCGTGAGTGCCTGCCTGGCTGCTTTGCCTGCCTGCCTGCCTGCCTGCCTGCCTGGCTGCTTGCTGGCTTGCTTGGCTGGCCGGCTGCCTGTCTGCGTCTGTGCTCGCTCGACTGACCCGTCCTGCCCACGGGCACCGGCGACTGCAGGCGCTCAGTTTGAAAACTCCAACGACATTGGCGCCTTTGCCCGCCTCACCAACTCGTACGGCCTGGTTGCCATTGGCGGCTCTGAGAACTTTTACAGGTACGAGGCCCGTTGCCTGCCTGCCTGCCTGTCTGCCTGTCTGCCTGTCTGCATGTGTGCAGACCACCAGCCGCAGGCGTCTAACAATAGTGCTGCATCGCATTCTGTCCTGCGCAGTGTCTTTGAGAGCGAGCTCGCAGACGTCATCCCCCTTGTCCACACCTCCATCGGCGGCATCCGCATCATTGGCCGGCTGACGGCCGGCAACCGCCACGGCCTGCTGCTCCCCAACTCTACCACCGACCAGGAGCTCCAGCACATCCGCAATGCCCTGCCAGAGACGGTCGCCATCCAGAGAATCGAGGAGCGGCTATCTGCCCTCGGCAACGTCATTGCCTGCAACGACTATGTCGCTCTTGTGCATCCCGACATTGACCGCGAGACGGAAGAGATCATCGCAGACACGCTCAAGGTCGAGGTCTTTAGACAAACCATTGCGGGCAACGTGCTCGTGGGCAGCTACTGCGCTCTCAGCAACCAGGGCGGCCTTGTGCACCCCAAGACAACAGTCGAGGCTCAGGACGAGTTGTCGTCGCTCTTGCAGATTCCTCTTGTGGTAAGTCTCTCTGTCTGTCGATCTGTCTGTCTGCTGCCTTTATAGACCTGCTGCTTATGCTACTGCCACGTCCATCGCTCGGGGGGTTTCCTCTGCCAGGCCGGTACCGTCAACCGTGGCTCTGATCTCATTGGTGGCGGTCTCATTGTCAACGACTGGACCGCGTTTGCCGGTCTCGACACCACGAGCACTGAGCTGTCGGTCATTGAGAGCATCTTCAAGCTCCAGGACAGCAAACCCACCTACGTTGTCAACGAGATCCGCGACTCGCTCATCGACTCCATGGTCTAAGGCCGCCATTAAAAACAGAATCCGCTCGACTGTTGCACAGTGTCGCGTCACATTCATTGGATCATTCAGAGTCACAGTCGGGGGGTCCGGTTGTGGCAGCCACAGACAGCAGCAGAGACAGAACGAGAGGTGCATGCGCATATAGGTTCGAGGCATGGATGCACACAGGGGGGAGAGCAGCAACGACTACTCGACGCGAACGGCCTTGACGTTCCAGATGCGCGCCGCGTACTCTTGGATCGAGCGGTCACTGCTGAACTTGCCCATGCTTGCAGCGGCCAGGATCGACTTCTTGGCCCAGCCGGCCTCGTCCTTGAAGCACTTGTCCACGAGCGCCATCGTGTCAATGTACTCGCCAAAGTCCTTGTGCAGCAGGTAGTAGTCGCTGCGGAGCGTGCTGATCAGCGGCTCGAAAATGACAGGATCGCCATAGTTGCCATGGTGGATGCTGTCCAGCACCGCCTGCAGCTTGGGGTTCTCGTGGCTCGGCTGGCCGCCGTACATTTGCTTGTGGCGCACGTCCTCGACGTCCTTGGTGAGCGTGCCAAAGAGGAAAATGTTCTCGGCCTTGTTCTCCTCGCCAATCTCGATGTTGGCGCCGTCCACCGTGCCGATAATCAGTCCTCCGTTGAGCACAAACTTCATGTTGGAGGTGCCCGAGGCCTCGGTGCCTGCCGTTGAAATGTGCTGCGAAATGTCGCTCGCAGGAATGATCACCTCTGTCCAGCACAAGAGTCAAGACGCGTGTTGGTGAATGCGCTCCTGCTCAAGAAAAGACCGCATTGCCAGCTGGAAGCCGCTGTTAAGCACACGCAGACAAACGTACCGGCAAGGGAGACATTGTAGTTGGGAATGAACACAAGCTTGAGGTACTTGGACGTCTTGGGGTCGTCGTTGATCTTGAGCGACACGTTGTTGATGAGCTTGATGACCAGCTTGGCAATGTAGTAGCCAGGAGCGCTCTTTCCAGAGAAGATGACAACGTGGGGCACGACATCCTTGAGGTCCTCCTCGTTCATGGCCTTGAGAACCTCGTAGCGGTGGATCACACCAAGGATGTTCATAAACTGACGCTTGTACTCGTGAAGACGCTTGCACTGAGTGCATGTGTGTAGTGTGGGGGTTGGCGTTGTGAGTGCAGTGAACGAGGCAAAGCCAGACGAGTGCAATCGCTAACCTGGACATCAAAGAGAGCGTCGGGCGACACTTGCACACCGCACGCAGCAGCAATGTAGTCTGCAAGACGCGCCTTGTTGGTGCGCTTGATGGCCATCCAGCGCTTCTGGAACTCGCGGTCGTCTGCAAACGCCTTGAGCTCAGACAGACTGTCCAGCTCACGCAGCCAGCGGTCGCCTCCGAGCTTCTCTGTAATAAGATCGCTGAGAAGGGGGTTGGCCTGATGCAGCCAGCGACGGGGTGTCACGCCGTTGGTGACGTTGGTGAACTTGGCAGCTCCAAAGAACTCGACAAAGTCGGGGAACAGCTGGCTCTTGACAAGATCCGAGTGGAGGGCTGCGGGTCCAAGACGTACGCCGGTCAGCTGCCAGCGTGTCTTTTCAGGCCGCATTGCCAGAGTGGCAGACGCAGAGGGGGCCACCTACCAGCAACACCATTGACACAGTGCGAGCCAACAACTGCCAGGAACGCCATGCGCACATGCTGCGGGTGTCCCTCTTCGATGATCGACATGCGGCGAAGGCTGGATGGCAGGCACAATGGCGTCAGCTGAGTATTGGCAAGACGATTGCCTTGGTCTCGACGACTTACCGGTCGCGGTCGCCTGGGTACTTGCTCTCCACCTGCTGCAGGAAGAACTGCAGTCACAAAGGCAATGATCGTACCGCAAGTCAGCACAGGCATGAATTGCAGCAAAGCAGCGCAAGACGATGCACACACCAGATTGATGTCGAAAATGATCATCATGTGGCGCGGAAGGAGATCCGACACCAGGGGAACCGCCCACTTTTCAAGCGCCTCGGGCAGAACCGTGTGGTTCGTGTACGAGTAGGTCTTGGTGACAATGTCCCAAGCCTCGTCCCAGTCGAGATGCTCTTCGTCGACAAGGATGCGCTGAAGCTCGACAACGCCAAGAGTTGGGTGCGTGTCGTTGAGCTGGATCGCCACCTGGTCGGGGAACTCGGACCAGGGCCGCGACGACTTTTTGAAGCGGCGGATGATGTCTTGGAGCGTGGCGCACACGAAAAAGAACTGCTGCTTCAGACGCAGGATCTTGCCGACAAGGTGGTTGTCGTTGGGGTACAGCACCGACGTGATGTTCTCGGCTCCCTTTTGCTCTTCGACCGACTTGTCGTAGTTTCCGTCGTTGAAGCTGGCAAAGTCAAACTCGGTCTTGGGCTTGGAGCTCCACAGCCGGATGTTGATTGTGTTCTTGGTGCCATAGCCAGGAATCGGGTAGTCATACGCAATCGCCATGACCTTTTCTCCGCCCTGTTTATGGATTCGATGCGTCAGGTTCGAGCGATGGATGGATGGCGGCCACTGCTTCAAAACAGTGCAAGGCACAGACTGGCAGACACTCACCTCCCACAAAAAGCGCGTCTTGCCCTGGCTGTCCGTGTACTTGTTGACAAAGCCGCGGAAGCGCACCTCATAGGCCACATCCAGGCGCTGGATCTCCCACGGGTTTCCAAACGCCAGCCAGTAGTCTGGGTACTCGGTCTGGTAGCCGTCCACGATGCGCTGTTGGAAGATGCCGTACGTGTAACGGATGCCGTATCCCCACGCAGGGTAGTCAAGCGTGGCCATGGAGTCCATGAAGCACGCCGCGAGACGGCCAAGACCGCCATTTCCAAGAGCAGCATCGTACTCTTCTCCCACCAAGTCTTCGAGGGAAAAGCCGATCTTGCCAATGGCAGACTTGTAGCGATCCTTGACGGCCAGGTTCAGCAGAGCATTGTCGAGCGTGCGGCCGATGAGAAACTCGAGAGAGAGATAGTAGACACGCTTGGGGTCCTTGAGCGAATGGTACTGCTGCGTGGCATTCCAACGGTCAATCAGACGGTCGCGCACGCTGAGAGCCATGGCCTGGTAGGCAGCAAAGTCGTCCATGTTGTACGCGCTGCGAGCCTGGCAAGTCCAAAAATGCCATGATGCCGCAGAGACGTTACAGAGGCGTTGCAGAAGCGTTACAGAGGCGTTGCAAAATGAGCCACAGACGGGCGGATTCGCATGCAGGCCAGTATTGCGGATCAGATCAGATGGATGTCAGCTCATGGCCAGCCACGACATTGGCAGGAAAGAGGGCCGTGCAGCCATGGCGCGGGCAGGAGCTGCACACGGAGCACGGCAGACGGCGACACACTCACCAGCGTCTTTGTCACATGGTTCACAAACGAGCGCTGGATCGTCTCCTCGTCTGCAGAACGGACAGATCAGGCCGCCAAAGAGAGCATCGTTTGCCAGTAATGGCCGCCATTGGCCGCCGTTGGCCGCACCGTTGAGTGGACGGGTGAAAGATGTCGAGTCGATGGCATCGATTGGGACGGACAGCGTCACACACGATAAGCAGGCGAGTGTCAGTCATGATGATTCGCAGACGGGGGGCATGCTTGGTGGACGGCGGCGGGCAGCCAGCGTCTTGGGCAGGCTTTCGAGGCGCTGAGAGGCCAGCAGCGCTGGCTGGGCAGATGCCGGCTGCGTGCAGGACGCCTGTCCGTGCCGTGTGTGCCCGTGTGTGCCCGTGTCTGTCCGGTGTCTGTCCGTGCCATGTGCCGTGCCACCCAGTCGCATTTGTTCAATCGCTCCGCTTGCTGGCAGTGCCCATGGCGGAGGTTGCACTGTGTTGGGCTGGACAGCCACGGACACACCTGCCACGCTGCTGGCGGCACGCTCTTGCACAGCACGGGCTGGGCTGGCACGGCACGACACGACACGGCATGGCACAGGACAGCACGGCACGACATAGCACGACACGGCACGGCATGGCATGGCAGCACTCTGGGACAGATGCGATGCCAGGGCTTGTAATACACGCTCGCACAAGCAACCGACGCACCGTCTTCTTCGGGCTTGTTGAGGTCGCGCCAGAGCTTCACGGCTTCGGGCGAGGGCTTCCACGCAGGGTGCTGGCTGGCCACGGCGCCAAACGGCCCGGTTGCCGTGCGGGTGCGAGCCAGCGTCGACGACGTCGTGCCCGCGCTGGTGGGCTTGGCCTTGCTCATGTCGGCGCGAGGCTGGACGGGTTTGAAGGTGGCCATCATGAATGTTGGAAGGGGCGGAAAGCGCGGACTCGGTGTTCAGATCGACTGTGCACGCAGATGCACGTAGATGCAAGCAGATGCACGTAGATGCACGTAGATGCACGCAGATGCGCGCCTTCATTCACAGGGCTGTCAGACCATCATGTGCTCAAGACGACTCGGCCGTTGAGCTCTTGGACAGACGGTTCTTGTAGCGGTCGGCAAAGACGGCCTGCTTGGCGCGGTAGTCATCGCTCAGCTTGCGCATGCGCTTCAAAAAGTGTGCCTCCTTGCGCTCTGCCTCGTGCTTTGCCTCCCAGCCATATCCCCACACCTCCGTCCTGCACAGCACGCAATCAATGCCACGATGCGTCCCGTCAGTCAGTCCGTCAGAGATGCAGCATGGATGAAAGGAGCGCACAAACGGCATACCGCTTTGGGAAGAGAATGAACATGTCAACCAGCGTGCGCTCAAGCGTCGATCGGAACTTGAAGCAGTCGGTCGTGCCTGCGCTCTTCTTGTGCGACATGGACAGCTTGAGGTCGTCCTTGCCGATCGCGTAGTTGATGCCGTAGCCGTCAGTCACAACGGGGCCAAAGCCACCGTAAAAGAAGTCTCCAGGGCTCATGTTGGATGTAGACAGACGGAACGTCATGCTCTTGATGTACGCTGGGTCGGTGAACAGGGATGGCAGAGCCTTCTCCTCGTCCTTGAGCATGCAACGAAGCCCGAGCAGGTGGCGGTCGATGCCTTGGCCAGCAGCGGCCTCCTTCATGTACGTGCTCTGGGTCGCGACGGCCTGGGCAAACAGGCGGCGCTTGTCATCGTACTGCACATGGCCCAATGAGCACCAGCGTCAGAGATGTGAACAGGAATGCCAGCATCGCATATGCACGCGCTCACCAGAATCTCGTCGTCGTCAAACGCCTTGACAAAGGCGACGGACTCGGACGAGGTGCTGCGGCCCGTTTCAGTGCGGCCATGCAGGAACTTGCGGGTGGACGCAGACTCGTACATGGGCGTGACGTCTCCGTGGAGGCGGTAGTAGGCGAGCTGGAGGGCGATCTGCACATACGCGTCGGGGCTGCTCTTGGCAACCTCCTTGATGAAGCGGCCGCCGTAAACATCCGTCTGCAGCAGGCAACTTTCGGTGTCATCAATAAGGTCCTTGATGGTCTTGCGGGCGTCAGCGAGCAGCGCCTCCACTTGGTCATCCACCACCCATTTGAGCTTTGTCGGTGCAGGAAGAGGCGGGCTTGCAACAGTGTGGTCGGGGTCGACAGCAGGCTCGCTGAGCGATGCATGGGGAATGGCAATGTGAGTGAGTCCTCAGTCGAACATGCATTCATGCAGGTGTGGAGGTCTGGCCCATGTCTGCAGCACTCACTGCGACACCATGAAGTTCATGAGGTTTCCGGGAACGACGGCATCGGCAGGCGAGTGCTCGCCGTTAACACCGGCCTGTCCGCTCGACGAAACAATGAGCGAGATGGCCTTGTCGAACCAGCGGTTGCTGCCGTCGTAGTTGTGGAAGATCTGGTGGTGCGACGAGTTGATGTTGTGGTGGCTGGCGTGATCGTCGAGAGAAACGGCAAAGAGAGCATCGTTGATGATGCTGAAGCTGTCACGGTTGGCCTGCGAGAGGCTCTGCATGTGGGAGTATGCCTTGGCCCATGTGTCGCGGTGGCCGGCGGTGAGAAGACCAATCGGAGGCTGGCTCTCCGACTCCTGGCTGTCCTGTCCGACTGCAAAGAGCAGGCTGTTGGGCCGTGGTCAGGGCAGCAGCTCTGGCAAGACATGGGCGATGCACCGCCATTGCACCACGCGCACGCTTACCGCTCAATCTCCTTGAGAGGAACGCGCACGCCGTTCTCGCGGATGACATCGACTTTGTAGATCTGGTCTCTTGCGAGCACGACAATGTGCTTGGCCTGGGCTGGATGGGCCGTCTTGACCGTGTCGGCAGGGGCGCCTGGAATGCGCGTGGTGCCAAACATGTTACGGTACTGGTTCATGCACAGCGGAGTGTCCCTGGCATACTCGGGAGGATAGTTGCCGCTGTGAAGCGTGGCCAGTGAGTCCTCCAAGGCAGATGTCGTCTGGAGTGGAACTGCAGGGGCTGTCGAACGTACCTGTCCAGGATCTCCTTGAAGTTGAGTGCATTGGTGATGAGGCCTGCAGCGCGCTGGACCTGGAACGAGGACATGACGCCCTTTGGCGGGGGCTTGTGCAAGAGGTCTTTGGGGTGGTTGGGGTGGTTGATAAAGGCGCACCACCAGTTGGAGTTGATCGGCGCAGGCTCGCGGTACTCGAGATACGCTTTGTTGAGCCAGATGTCTTCGAGCCACGAGTTCTGCATCGCCAGGCGTCAGCCAGTGCCAGCGGCGGGTAGATCAGCAGCAGCAGCAGCAGCAGCAGCAGCAGCAGCAGCCACGGGCGGTATGCGACCCACACTCACCGGCTGCTTGCGTTCGTACTCGATAAGACGCTGCTGGAGCACAGGGCCAAGACCAGCCGGCGAGATGAACTGCTCGACAGCAGCCTTTGTGGCCTCGAACTCGTCAGGCGAGAGGACCGGCTTGCAGCTGGCAAGGTACTTTGCGGCCATGGCGTCGAGCGAAGGGACCGGCAGACGAGGGACCTTGTCTTGGTTGGCAAAGGTGTCCAGAGTGGACTGGCTGGACATGTGTCTGGCATGCTGGGCAGCGTGCACCTGGACAGCAGCAGCAGGGGCAGCAGGAGCCTTGAGAGCACGGCCAGCACCAATGGCAGGCGCTGGCTGTGCATGACGAAGCGAAGAGATCGCGCTGCACAGCGAGGCAGCGAGCGGGGTGGAGAGCGAGGCAGCGGGGCAGCGGGGCAGCGGGGCAGCGAGGCATAGCAGGCAGGACGGGTTGCGGCAAAGGCAAGAGTGAGAGGCATGTCCAGACTGGCGTAGCGCACACCGAGGCCCGCCGTGCTTACCGAGCGTTTTGCAGACGCTGCAGCGACAGCGACGGCAGCGACGACAGCGAGGCCGCCTGGTGGCTGCCAGCGGCCGTCAGCGAGCGGAGAGCAGAGCGGCTAGAGAGAGATCGGAGCATGACGAGGCCCTGCAGTGTGGGTGGCAGCAGGTGTGTGCGGCAGCAGGTGCGTGCCGTATGCCGTCATGCCAGCGAGTCTCTCTGTCAGCGAGTCTGTTTGGCTCGGCCGGACTCACGCACGCACGCACGCGGCGCACTCACACGAAGATGAACCGGGATCACGGGCAAACACGTTCACGTGTGTGCGTGCCTCTTGGGGAGATGGCGCACGGCCCACACAGCGCCCACTGAGCGGCCCCACATGACGGCCCTGCTGGACGGCCCCACTGGACAGACCCCCCACTGAGCGGCCGCCCATCTCCAGCAACGACGCAGCGTGCCGACACGCATGCCAGATGCAGCGATCCGTGTTCATTCGAAGCAAGCTCAGGGCGAGTGGAGTGAGCGCAAGCCAGCGATCGGTGCGCCTAGTTCTCAATGTACTTGCTGCGGATATCCTTCCATTGACGCTGTCGGGCCAGCAGTTCAGTCAGTCAGTCAGTCAGTCAGTCAGTCAGTCAGTCAGTCTCGTCCGTCATGCGTGCGGCAAGCCATCGCCGCTGCTCTGCTGCTCTGCTGCTGATCAGACGCAGCAGCGCTATGGAGCAGCGATGGGCACAACACACGCCGATGCAAGCGACTTACGCCCTTGTTGACATTGTCCCACAGCTTGTCGGTGAGACCATCAAAGGCAAGCTCGTAGACGAACGCAGTGGCGAAGATGGTGGCCACGTATGACGACGACCGCTTGAAGAAGACTGTCGGCGGGTCCATGCAGGCTGCGTGAGTCCGAGCGTCGCCTTGGTTGTACAGCACTGCTCATGCCAGGCCAGGCGAGCACATGACAGAGGCAAGGCTGTCATGCCGCACGTCAAAGTGCAGAGCGGATGCAACCGTCCACACACGCCGTGTCCCTCTCGGGAGCGCCGACCGCCAGCAACCCGGCCGTCGCAGCTGATTCGTCTGTCTGCTGCCTGCCGTCTGCCGTCTGCAGCTGATTGTCGACGATGGCGCTTCAGGCCGACGGGCTGGCAGGCTTGGCTGTGGGTCGGTGCTGCTGTGGGCTGTGCGGCTGAGAAACAGGCGGGCGCTGGAGGCGTCTGAGGTACAGGAGGTGGGTGTGCTCTCTCTACCTCGGTTGCTCCCTCTCTGGCAGCTTCAGCAGGGGCCGGCAGGTGGCCAGAACTCACCGTTGTAAATGGTGCGCTGGAGAGACATAGCGGCCGACTTTGTTTTTTGCGAATCAAACGATGGTTCGTTATCGAACCACGACCAAACGGTCAGCAGCCTGCATGGACGGCCAGTATGGACTCTGCATATCTGCAAGCATCCACCGACAAGTGTGCGACTGTAGAGGTCGACAAGGGCGGTCCAGGAGCCAACAACAGTGCTGGACTGGCTGGATGGCAGGCGGATCACGTGAGCAGACACGTGACTGGATGGCACATGATGGCGATGCTGTTGAGGTCATCTGCGTGGCTCTGTGTGGTTCTGTGTGGCTGACCATCTAGAAAGTGCGCCATTTGATGGTTGTCACAGCGGCCTTGAGACGCAGCAGATGCGCGCTTGCCCGTGGTCGATCCTGCCAGCTTCATGATGCCTCAAGAGCGTTTCCGCGATCAGACGTGCGGTTGCTGCGCATGGCAAACCGCTTGTCCTTGACCTTCTGTGGAATGCCATGCCATGCCATGCCGTCCAGTGCAATCAGCAGGCGATCAAGCAGCATGGCGGCCGTGTCAATGAGCATCCAGAAACAGAGAAAACGTACCCGTGCATTCAGGAATGGCGTGCAGTACGCATGGCAGCGCAGATCCCAAAAGGCTCTCTCGCCTGCTGGACGTTTGGATCGGCATGCTTTGCTGTCTTGAATGCAATGGCCGCCTGGACGTCGGTTGCCTTGGCATATCGATTGTTGAGCCTGGCACAGGAGCTTCTGTGATGCAGATGTGCCCATCCACGGCTTGTCGGCTGTCGACACTGCCCGAGGTTTGTATCTTGAGCGAGGCGGCGCGGGCAGTTGGGCATGCCGACCAGCAACAGCGACGTGTTGCACAGGAGCTGGACAGTGTTGCTCGGGTCTTGTGGGAGTCCGCAGCCCCTCGCTCCATGGCCGTCTCGGACTGTCTGGCCATCGTGCTCTTGGCAGTCGTGATCGTGGTGATCTCGGCGGTCGTGGCAGGGCCGCCTCGGTTGTCGGAAGAGGGAGCCGTGCTTCCGACAAGGCTTGCATGAATCGTGCTGGCCATCATGTGTCATGCCAGCACACCTCCCGCAGCACGCAGCCACCCACCGTGACGCCACCAGCAGGGACAAACGCGTCCAACACACGGTCGGAGTTTGTGTGATTGGACGGCATTGCAACAAAGCCAGAATTCGCCGAGCGCTGTCCTGGCGTCCAACCTCCGCCCCAGATTTACAGGGTCAGAGCAGATCCCCCGCGAATCTGGCAAGGCGGCGGCAAGGCGCACACAGACTATAAAGCCGGGAGACGCACCCCGCACTTGCCTCCGCCGTTCGAAAGACACTTTCTCTCCGTCATGCTCCCGGGCTCGTGGCCGTCTTCGCCTTGGTGCTTATGGCACTGTTTCCGGCCTCGCTCCCGCCTGCCTGGCGGTTCCAACCAACCATCAGTGCCATCAACGGCTTCAACTTCAGCGCTCCCGTCATCGTCCGCCTCGCTCTCGGCCTCGCCCGCTCCGCTCCCGCCGTTGTTGCCAACGCCAGCCAGCCGTCCTTCGACGAGCTTCTCGGCTGCCACGTCGACCGACGCAGCTTCGGCCCCGTCGTCCTGGACCCACTCGGACCGGTGCAGCACGTGCGCAACGACAGCCAGGTGCTGCCTCCGCCCGCTGAGCAATTCCACGCTCTCGTCGTCCCAAGCTCCGCTCCCACCATCTGGCCCTCCGCTCTGATCTGGCATCTTCCGCTCTGATCTTCGTCGGCCACGGATCTCGTCCTCACCAGCACGGCCCCCTCCAGCCGATCTCGTCCTCACCAGCACGGATCTCGTCGTCTTCCACCACGCCATCGCCTTCTTCACCCGCACGGATCTCGTTCAGTTCAGCCAGTCCTGAACCATCCGGAGTGGTGCATGCCATGGTGAGCTTGGTTCTGCTTGCTGCTGTTGCTGCTTCCTGCCGCCTGCCACCACCATCCTCTGCCCGCACTGACACCATCCGCCCATGCCTCGCTTGCTTATCTCGATCAGCTGTGCTGGCAAACCGGCATGGCTCGCATGGCGCTCCGCATCAAGACATGGCTTGGGACGCTCCTGCCATCGCACGCGACGTCGTCACCAAGTCCTCCTCAAGCTTGTCCATGCACGGCGTCGCTACCTTTCTGCTTCTGGCGGTCGCCATCATCCAGCTGGTGTTGCTCGTCGGCCTGACACGCAAGATCAAGCGGCTTGAGTGCCATGCCGGCAGAAAGGATGCAAGCAGTGACCGACCGGCCGACCATCCCGCTCCTGCTGCCATTGCCATCCCTATCCAATGGATAGACCGGCCTGCAAGCATCGTCGTGACATGGTCCAACACCGTCAAGACTGCCAACGCTACCCCGACCCCCGACACCAAGTTTCGACCCTTCGTCGCGTCCATCCCGCTCTTTGCTGACGTCCCAACTACCGGTGCCGATCTCCTCTACTTTACCGCGCCAATCCCGCTTCGCAAGGATGCCAAGGCCGATGAGATCGAGCTGCTACTTCTTGCTGCGTCCATCGCGCTCCCCGAGGACGTCCTGGCCACCGAGATGGAGCTGCTACTTCTTGCCGCGTCCATCCCACTCCCCGAGGATGCCAAGACAGACGATGCCGATCTCTTGCTACTCGCTGCGTCCATTCCACTCCCCGAGGATGCAAAGGCCGATGAGACCGAGCTGCTACTTCTTGCTGCGTCCATCCCACTTCCCGAGGACGTCCTGGCCACCGAGATGAGCTGCTACTTCTTGCCGCGTCCATCCACTCCCCGAGGACACCAAGACCGATGACGCCGATCTCGTTCCTCTCGCAGAGTCCATCCCGCCCACCAACGATATCCCTGGTGTTGTGTCGATCCTGCCTTCTGATGACATCCTGACTGATGACAAGCCCAATGCTGCTGTTCCCGACACCACTGCCATCCCTCGTAATGACCACTTGACTTCCACCGCTGAATCACCAGCCACGTCCACTGACCTTGCACCTGCTCCTCAAGACGCGGCCGTTTCCGCAGCTCAAGACCCGATCACCCACTCTCAGAGTGTCGTAGAACGGGTCAAGAGCGCCGAACCGGCCGTTGTCGCAAGAGCACGCGAGTTTGGCGAACGCACTGGTGATCAGCTGGCAATCACCCAGGTCATTGCCTACTCTCCAACTCGACTCGAATTCGATGTTCGGTGGCTGGTGAAGATCGGAACCTCGGACCGCAACCAAGTCCACGTCTCATTCTTTGAACCGTCGGTCGCAAAGCGTCTTCTTCGACAGACTGTGAAGACAGAGATGTCTGACGAGACCATCGAGAGTATCGTGAAGACGCCGTACGACCCAAGTGTCAAGAAGAACATCCGTCGTGGCGGCAAGAACAAGAAGCGCTGAACTGTCCTGTCCTGATAACTGTCTTTCTGTCTGTTGATGTTTTTCTTGAAACACTTCTACCTCAATATACCTTCTTTGTGTCGACTCAACCTTGGTGCACTCTCATGATGATCGCCTGACATGGAAGGCGGGCGATCGAGACAGATGAGCCAGAGCTGGGACAGGACTGGATGAGGATTGCGAGTGCCGTCTGAAAGCAGAATGCAGACTGCCGTTGACGCTGGTGCATGCCAAGCTCATTCAATGGTCCATTGCCAGGACACAGCATGGACTGCTGGGCGGGAGTCGTGGCGAGCAGCGCTGGCGCAGAAAGCGCAACGACGTCCTGAGATGAAGGATCGGCCTTGGTACCCGTGGACTGTGGATGTAAGCTCTGGTGTCGAGATCACAGCTCCAAGGGCGTCAAGGACCATGACAAGATCCGCGCTTCGTTGCACAAGCCAAGTCCATCTGACCCGATCTTCTCTCTTTTTACAGAGCATGCTGCCTCCACAGCAACTGGAAATGAGTCATCGTGATGCATTTGAAAGAACAAGGTGACGCTATGAGCCAGGGGTTGTGTGGAAGACGGCATTGGATCCAGTGAGCGCCGATCGGAAGGGAAGAACGAGAGAAAGGACCGACACGACACACCTCCAGCACGAGAAGTTCCTGTCCCGCCGCAATGCCTCGCCTCGACCTCATGCATCCGCCCAACTTCCAAACCATGCTCACGGTCCAGTGTGTGCACAGCCACCACTCAACGCCTGCACGCCATTCTTCCAAAAGACAACCGCGCAACAACCATCCAACCGCATGCAACTGGTTGAAGACACGGATCTAGTTCTGGCTTTCGAGGTATGAGAACCACCCCTTGAGCGCCTTTGCGGCCTCGTCCGACGCGCTCTTCTTGTACGTCATGTATGCGGCCTCGTCAATCAGCTCGAGTTCGTAGTACTGGCGGAAGAGATCAACAAACAAGTCTGCCATGGCGCAGAGCGTCAGCCATTGGAATGCCACGCAAGGGTCACGGGTCATCCAGTCCACACCAGCTTACCCTTGTGAGTCTTGGTGCTCTCCTCTGTCGCTACAAGGACAGCAACCTTGTCTGCGCTTGTTTTGATGTGCGGCTTCATGAACCCTGAGAGGACTGCAAGACGGTCCTTGACCTCGGTGTACAACTCTGGAGAGTTGGGACGAGCCTTGCCGTTCTCGTCAGTGACGACGCGGGTGTAGAGGAAGGTCGCGATGGCCTTGGCGGTGGCCGGCACAAACGCCGGAGAGGCAACCAGGTCGGCATCGTCCTGGTCATTGATCCACCGGTAGAGAGCGTCGGGTTGCGCACTGCCGTCTCGTTGCGCACTGCCGTCACAACAAAGGAAAGGGCATCGACAGTCGGCTGCTTGCGACGGCTTTGGAACTTTGCAATGGCTGCATCCGAGTTGTTGTCTGCGGGCCAGATCGAGCGCAAGTCAGTCTGCTCGGCGACGAGCAGTTGAACAAACAGCTTGGGGTCGAGCTTGTCGAGCGTGTCGAAAGCCGCCACGGGGCCAACGGGGATCACGGACTGATAGCCGTTGGTGCCGTTGATGATGCGGATGAAGGATGCGAGAGACAGCAAGCTGGACTCGATCAGCGGGACAAAGATGGCCGAGAGAACCTTCCATGCGTTGGGGAAGTCGGCCAGATCGTCCTCGATTCCAGCAACAAAGGCTGTGAGAGCCGTCCGAGGCGTTCAAGAGGCAGGCGGCTGTCGTTGAAGACGGCTTTGATAACAGCGAGAATGGACTCGGCGTTCTTGCCGTTACGGTCGAGGAGGAACAGCATGAGCTCCTTGACAACAAAGTCGATGGCGTCCTGCTCGGTGATGTCTTGGACGTCTTGCTCAAACGTCTGTTGAAAGTCCAAAGTGGAGGCAGCACGGTCAGCACGACAGCACCGGCCGCAGGACT
The DNA here is from genome assembly GCA_025526915.1 of Entophlyctis helioformis. NCBI lineage: Eukaryota > Fungi > Chytridiomycota > Chytridiomycetes > Chytridiales > Chytriomycetaceae > Entophlyctis > Entophlyctis helioformis. The sequence goes on along the minus strand of JAHLKH010000058.1, from coordinate 85,035 downwards.
AGTGCACTGGCGTCGAGAGCATGCTGCCACAGGAACATACCTTCAATTCCATGGCCTCCTTGAAAGTATCGATCGCATCCTTGGCCAGAGCAAGCTGCTGCTCAAGGGGCAGCGATTGGCGTGCGGTCGTTGCCGCCGAGTCTTCCCTCAGGCTCGTCGCCATTGCCCTCGCCGTCGGCAAGACTGAACAAGAATGCACAGAGAGCCGCATGGCATGGTTGTCAGCAGGCTGCCGGACAGAGAGAAGACAGGCATCTCACAAAGCCGACGAATGCAAGGTGCACACAAAGACCAACTCACGCGTCAAAGATGTTGGCAGTTTTGGTCGGCGCGCGTGCGTTGGTGTTGCTCTGACTCCACTTTCCAAGTCTTCCGCCGGGGCCAAGAGTAACAGCGTTGCTGTTTACGCTGTTGATGCGGCCAAACTTCTGCAGATCGTCGTTGCTGACTTGGCGGGTGTTGCGCGAGCCTGTGCCCTGGACTTGCCAGCCGTCGCCACCGCCACAGCCGTGACCTGATCTGGTGCCGCCGCCATGGTTGTCGCGACCATCTCGGGCATACCGAGGATCACGGGCATCACGGGCATTGCGGTTGTCTCGGTTGTCCCGGTTGTCGCGGTTATCCAATCGATCACCGCCACGGCTGCTGCGGCCACCGGCTGACTGCTGGGCACGCGAAGGCATACCGCCGCCGCGGGATGAACGTGCGCTACGCGATGCCTCCTTGCGCTCTTCTTCGCGACGGAGCTTCTCATTCTCAGCATGGATCTCGTCAATCGTCTTGGGGTTGGAGAAGGGGTCGCCAGTGCGAGGAACCCAGCTATCTCTGCAAAGGTCGATGATGCCCTCGAGAAGGAACTGCACACGCTGAATGAGGGCTGGATGCTTTGCGAGCGACTTGATCACATCAAAGTAGACGGGTAGGTCAAACTCCCAGCGCTTCTGAGACAGAGACTCGTCCTTGAGCTTCCTCAGAGCCTCATTCTTTGGCTTGGCCTTGTCGCGGGTCTCCTTGATTTCCAACGCCTTGACCGTGCCGTACTTCTTGATGTTCTCACAAAGAGCTCTGGCGTCTGCTTCGTCCTCGCGAGCAGCTTGCTGGCGGAGCTTGTTGGCTGCCTTTTGGCCAATCTGCGAGGCAAGAGCCTTGACACTCTCATCCATCCTGGCCTTGATCTGTTCACGGCGATCCTTGCGTCTTGCAGCGTGTTCGGGCTCAAACTTGCGGCCAACGCGTTCCATAAGAGTGCACAAGAGTTCCATCTTCTCCTCGCTTGGCGGGTCGAGGTTGCGGATAAAGGACACGAAGCATCCCTCAATGGCACCGATCGTCATGAACCCTTGCATGTAGAGGCAACCGATGAACGAGACATTGTTCAACGCAGTCATCTTGAGCTTGAGGCGAGCTCCCTGCTCTTCGGCGTACTTGATCTTGTCTTCAGTGGGCATCATCTCAAGCCGCTGACGGTTGGCATCGCGTTCCGCCTTGGACTCAAACTCGTCAACAGCCCACTTGTGCTCTGTTTCAAACATGGTTTGGCACTTCTGCAGAAGGAGGCGGCGGAACTGGTTGTTTGCCTGCTCGGTGCTGATCCACTCTTGAGTTTCGGCGAGACGGTAGGAGAGCAATGCTGAAAACTCCGAGTACATATTGCCATATTTGACCTCATTGCATGCCTTGTCAAAGAGCACATCGACAAGGACGTTCAGGCGTTCCATGGTGCTGAACTCCAGAACGACGATCTTTTCGGTGATCGCGCTCATGTTGGTGAGAGTAAGCTTGTTGAGCTGGCCGGTGACCTTGGCCTTGATGGCGGCGACCTCGGAGAGCTCCAGCTTGGAGCGCTGGCTTGCCCAACTGTCCTCGGACAGCTTGAGCGGCTCAAAGTAAACGGGCTCGGTAGGCGTAGGGCCAGAGAAGCCGTGGCCGCCGTGGTAAGACGAGCGGTTGCCACTGCGACCACCGCCACCACGACCACCGCCGCGACCAGAGCGCGTCTGCTGCATGTTGCGACCATCCGAGGCTTGACGGCTCATCGAGGGAACGCCGCCTGATCCTTGGCGGCTCATGCTGAACGGGGCCGGGGTAAACAGGCTGCCGCGGTTGGGGCCAGCCGAGGGGCCACCGATCGAGCCGTCGCCGATGCTGTTGCGGACGTCAGAGCCAGAAGCCTGGCGTTGCATGCCGATGGTGCTGCTGTGAGACGCCGGCTTGGCAGCAGGAGCGCGATGAGAGGCGTTGTCGCGTAGGATTTCGGCGGCGGCTGGGCAGACATCGGCCGGCATCACCTTCACGCAACTGAGGGCCAACATAAACTGCATATCGTATCGAATGGTGCTGGCCGACAGATCGGGCAGCAGAGAAGCCAGCTCGGTCGGGTAGTTGACGCCTTCGGTGCTGGTCAGCGTGCTAGTTGCAGGGCGAGGAAGTGCCGCTTTGTTGGTGGCAGGCGAGACATTGGGCTCCTGTTGAATCTCGCCCTCCCCGAGCTGCTCGTGCACTGAGGCGTTGGTGGGTTCCACCGCGACGGCGACAGTCGCCTTGGCAACCTGCTTCAGTGGAGAGCGAGGGCGAGAAGGCGACGGCATGAGCGGGGGTTTCGCATCTGTGGTTGCCGTTGAAGCCACCTCTTGCTGCTTGGAAGCGGTCTCTCGTGCGGGCGAAGCATCTCTTGCGGGCGAGGCATGATGGGATGGCGACACCTCTCGTGCGGGCGATTGTGCACGCTCGCTGCGAGATGGCGACACGGAGCGCTCGCGTTTTGGCATTGAAACCTCTGCTTCATCGACCGCAGGCTGCTCGGCATCGACGACAGCTGCAGACTCCTCTGCCTGGACGGACGACGCCGGACGGGCCGGCAGATCCTCAACAGGGGAAGCCGGGCGATCCTGTGCGGGAACGGCACTGTCCACTTGCGGGAAGCGGGCAGGTCGGTCGAGGAAGCCTCGTCCGAAGCATCGATGGCGGCTGTGGACTCCTCTGCTTGGACGGGCGAAGCCTCTCGTGCAGGCGATCGTGCACGCTCGCTGCGAGATGGCGACACGGAGCGCTCGCGTTTTGGCATTGAAACCTCTGCTTCATCGACCGCAGGCTGCTCGGCATCGACGACAGCTGCAGACTCCTCTGCCTGGACGGGCGACGCCGGACGGGCCGGCAGATCCTCAATAGGGGAAGCCGGGCGATCCTGTGCGGGAACGGCACTGTCCACTTGTGGTGAAGCGGGCAGGTCGGCTGAAGAAGCCTCGTCCGAAGCATCGATGGCGGCTGTGGACTCCTCTGCTTGGACGGGCGAAGCCTCTCGTGCAGGCGATCGTGCACGCTCGCTGCGAGATGGCGACACGGAGCGCTCGCGTTTTGGCATTGAAACCTCTGCTTCATCGACCGCAGGCTGCTCGGCATCGACGACAGCTGCAGACTCCTCTGCCTGGACGGACGACGCCGGACGGGCCGGCAGATCCTCAACAGGGGAAGCCGGGCGATCCTGTGCGGGAACGGCACTGTCCACTTGCGGCGAAGCGGGCAGGTCGGTCGAGAAAGCCTCGTCCGAAGCATCGACGGCTGGTACTTCCACCGCAGGAGTGCCGGAAGAAGGGTCCGAAGAAGGATCCATGGGAGGGTCCGTGATCCCGTCAGCCGGCAAGTTGGACACCAGAGTCTCATCCGTCGCGGGGTCCTCAAGAACGGCGGGCATGGACTCGGGATCCGTGATGGGGATTGTGGCCGAGCCAGGCGTGGGAAGCTCGAAGGCTGTCACGCCACTTGTTACAAGGACATCCACAGACGCGGGCTGGGGCGAGGCAGCCGTCACGGTAACCTCTGACGATGGTGAGTCTTCGGGACGCGAGGCGACAGTGGCTGCGTCAGCAGACAGAGGCGTCGTGGCAGCAGAGAGCAGGGGCCAAGTGCCCGTGATCTTGACCTCCTCGTGCGTGACAGGGTTCACGATCTTCAGAGCACTTGACTTGCGTGGGATGGACAACACGAACGCGCCGGCAGTTGGGGGCTGCTCAAACTGCTGACCGCCAGGAACAGGCGCCACCACAGGTCCGCTGGGAATGGGATGCTGCATGTGCATCGGCGCAGGGATGGGCTGCGTGGGAGATTGGCCCATGAGCCATCCGTGCTGCGCCTGGTAACTTGGGTGCGTAGTGTAGTACGTTGGGGCGGATAAAAGCCAGCGGCAGGGCCATACGGCTGCTGCTGGTACTGCTGCGCGTTCCAGTAAACCTGCTGGCCAGGGGACATCTGCATCATCGGATGCGCGCCAGGATGTGCGGGGATCGGCCCTTGTACGTGGTGGAAAGGCACTGGACCAGTGGGAGGACAGAACTGATAAGCATTCGGAGGTGGAGCCTGCTGGCTGTGAGGGGGAAGCATAGGGCCGTTGTTTGGATTGTGGTGGTATGACTGCTGGTGGTGGTGGTGGCCGCCGTGCTGCTGTGGGCGAGGCTGGAAACCGCGCTGGGGACGCTGGGGATGCTGGGGACGCTGGGGATGAGCGTTGGCGTAGTACTGAACGCCAGTGTACGATCCGGGGATGGCGGCCGTCGCGGCAGCAACGGCCGACGCGTTTTGGCCGGGATGCGGGGGCAGATCCGTGTGGCTTGCGTGCGGTGCTGTCATGCCAAACGCGGGGATGTGGGGCTGGCCATTTTCAGATGCGGCATGCGAGGCATCGGCGGGAGCAGCGACGCTGGGGGCAGAGTCAGATGCCGCAGTAGAGGCCGAACCAGAAGAGCCTGCGGTGGATGGAGCGACGGGCTGTGTGTCGGGCTCCGTGGCGGCAGGAGTGGACACGCTGCATGCTGTGGTGGGGGTAGTGACAGGAAGCGACGCCTGCCAAGCGGCGAATGGACGCGCGTCAGCTCTGGACGCGGCGAGCGCTCAAAGAACAACGGGGGCGATGGCGCGAGAAGACACAAGAAGACACAAGAAGACACCAACCTGGACACGGATGCCTGTGGTAGACGAGACAGGCTCGGACTGGTCGGTGGCGGGGGCAAACGAACCGGACGTGGGCTGAGAATCTGCGCGCATGGCATCTTGGCGGGCTTGGCGCCATCGCTGTTGGCGCCGTCTAGATGCGGAGTGGTTCGGCATTATCGACAAGAATATTGTGTCGATGGGAACAGATGCAATCGCAAGGCAAGAGTGTCGTCTCGATGCGCGCAGAGACAATCAGGATTGTGGATTGGTGGGAAACGCTGTGCTTTTAGAGGGATGCTCGGCAAACAGCGGCAAACGAGCACGGTTGGCAAAGCACCCCCTTGGCATCTGATTGTTTTTGAATTGGACCAGCCTGCCAGTCAGAAGAGCGCGGCGGGTTGATGTCATGCAGTGACGCAACAGGTGTGCGAGCAAACGCACGAGCGAGTGTTGGCCGTCCAGCGCGCACATGTCGATGACGCAAGCAGGTCAGCAACGTCCATATGCATGCATGTCCAGGCAAGGCTGGCGGAATGGCTGAATGGCTGAATGGCACGTACCTTGCAGAAGCCGACTGGCCTTGCTGGACATGCTTTCCAGCAGAGACGCTGCCAGCCGTGGTGCTTGGAGATGCACCCATCGAGGCGGGGCGTGTTGGATTGGGCAGCAGCCGATGCATGCCAAGCTCATTCGATGGTCCATTGCCGGGACACAGCATGGACGACTGCGCAGGAGCCGTGATGAGCAGCGCTGGTGCAGAGAGCGCAACGACGGCCGGAGATGGAGCATCGACCCAGGTGATCTCGTCGTCCATCAGGTGGAGGTAGATGGCGGCGTGTGAGGTCATATGCAGCCCGATGGGGCTGGAACCAAGTGCATGCGACTCTGCTCGTCTCCCTCTTCACATCGCACTTGTCCGCATGCAACACAGACGCCGACAGACGCATAGATACAAGTCGAGCATCGCCCATGTAAGACATCACATCAGGCTGAGAGGGGCACTCTCTTGATTGCAGGTCTCCCATGATGCGGATGCCACATTGAGCAGTGCTTTAGACTGCCTTTCGCCTCGGCTCGCAATCATGCACCACGGCGACATCCCGTTCATTCTGCTATCTGGCGTCCATGATCGGTGTGGCCACTATCAGTGCTTGTCGGCATTGCCAAACGGACCCTGCGCGTAGATGCCGTCCACGATGCCTTCCAGTTTGGCGTTTGTGCCCTTGCATCCTGCCATCCAGCGGACGAGTGTCAGCCCACACGCTGTCGAGAGCAGGAGAGAGCAGGAGAGAGCAGGAGAGAGCAGGATGAAGCGACTCGAGTGGCACGCACCGTCCGTCACTTTCTGGCCCCAAGCAAAGTACTCGATGCAGCGCTCGCGAGTCCAGTCGACGGGCGGGTTGATCTGCATGTCGCGCATGTTGTAGATCTTGTCGGCCAGCTTGACGAGCTTGGCCTGTCCGTGCATGCCGTGCATGCCGTGCATGCAACACAGCAGCACAGCACAGATCGCCCATGCATGTGTGAGTGGATCAGACGCAGCGGCAGACCGTCCACGCAATCCAGCACAGCCCACCTTGTGCGACTTGTGAGGGGCCGTCTCGATCTGCAGACGCTTGCGCTCCATCTTGGGCAGCGTCTTGTCGTCGGTGCATTCCTTGACGATGCGGCACACTTCCGGCCCGAACCGCTCCTCAATCTGCAGGCAGCTGGCACAGTCAGCATCCACAGCAGCCGGTCTGTGCACAGGCAGGCAGGCAGGCAGGCAGGCGGACGACGCACTTCTGCCAGGGATGTGTCCGTGTCCTCGACAGTGTCGTGCAGAATGGCACCCATGAGTGTGGCTGCGTCGTCCACTCCGCCCTCGTGGAACAGGATGTGCGCTCTGTTTGCAGTCAGCCACAACTAGCCACCACAACTAGCGACGCAGTCCAAACAAGAGAGCAAAGAGACTTGCACGCCGATGGGGTGGTTGATGTACGGCGTCTTGGCTGCGTCCATGCGAGTCTGTGCCCGGTGCTTGAACGCCGCAAAGTGGATGGCGTCCAGCAGCTGGCCCAGCGGCATCGTCGACGCGCTCATCTGGGCAGGTCGCGAGATGCCAGCCAAAAGTCCGACAGCACTGGCTCTACTTTTTATTGGAGATGGCCGTCTTCCACTGGAAAAAGTCGCACCGGAACTCGTTCACGGCTTGGCTGGTCTTGGCTTGATGGCGACTGCCTGCGCCACTTGCATTGGACTTGCTCGATGCTGCATATGCCGGTACATCCGTTTCTGTGTCTCGATCGTCAACGGCCAGCCGGACAAGGCAAGACGGCTTACTCGCTTCATTGCTCGCTGTCAACCACGCCACGCCACGCCTCTGTAAGGCTGAATCACAGTCACTCATCCGTCGGCAGGGTCGGCATCGTGTGCACCGCTGCCGCCATCCACGCCGTCACTCTGGTCCTCGCCCTCGGCATCCGTGCCCTTGTTGCCACTCGCGGCTCTCTCCACCTCGTCGATGGTTGCAAACACGGTGTTGTGTGCCGCGAGCAGGTAGCGCTCCTGGTCCTGTCGCACTGCACACACCACGCAAGACCCATTCGCCACTCAGTCAGCTCGTCATATCATCATGCTGGCCAGTCAATGTCCATCAAATGGGCTTGCCTCGTTGACGCAGGACTTCGCGCTCCACGTGGGGGATCAGGAACGAGGACACGAGGTCGCCCACCGTCATGCGGCCAGGCGTCATGGTCCTGTCATCTCTGCTCTTGCGTGTCAGCCGCATGTCGACATGCTCGCCAGCAACAACGACATCGGTAGCACCCCCTGTTGAGCATCTCACCTTTGTGCGAGGTTGTCGGCAATCTCGTCCACCTTGATGGCGTACTGATGCACCTGATCGCGTGCTTGCACGCTGGCCGTGCGGTCGATGGAGCTCATGATTATGTCTTCCAGGTACGTGTCGACGGTCTCTTGGTGCACCTGCATCGTCTGACGGAACACATCGTCCTCCTGCTTACGCCGCTTGATCTCCATCTGACGACGGCCTATCATCCAGCCCATGCCGTCACGCGCGTGGTCAGTGTGTGTGTGCATGTGTGTTTGGAGAGATATGAGCGAGACGGGCCACTCGACTGCAATGCACTTACCGCTTTCTTCGGCCTCGCGCATACGGCGTGTGCGCTCGGCGAGCTTCACCATGGCAGCAATGCGGCGCTCTTCACGCAGCCGCACAAGCTCCTTGGTCAAAAAGTCGAGCGTCTTGCCCACATACTCGCCCTGCACGCTCGTCTCGAACATGGATTCGAGCTTCTCAGCCTGCGTCATGGCGCGCGCGACGCCATAGTCGATGTTGGCGTGTGGCTCTTCCTCGAGATCAAACGGCAGCTCGCCAATGGCGTTGGGCAGGAACGCGGGCTGCGTCTTCGGGTCCACGCCGTCGCGCTCGCCGAGCGACATGTACACGTGCACCTTGGTCGGGCCGTCCGCCTCGCCCGTGGCCTTTTCGAGCATGTGGCGCGTGCGCAGCTCGTTGATGAGATTGAGCCGGCGCTCTTTGCCCTGGTACATGAGGTTCTGGCAGATACGTCCGCGAATGAGTTTCTGCAGCAGAATGGCGGCCACCTCCATTTCCTCGTCCTCCTCACGGCTGCTCGGATGTGGCATCTCTGAATTAGCAGGCAGTGTGGAGATGAGCCGGCTGTGCGCAGGTGGACGTACGGGATGTGCACGCTTGGTGTGGGTGGCCGCTGTGGAGGCTTCTCGATCTTGATGGCGTATTTGAGCGGCCGTTCGTCAATCGAGCCACGGATCTTGCGCTCCTTGAGTTTCTGGCTCATTTCAGCCAGCTGCTCCTGCATGTGCCGTTCCTGTAGTCCTCAACTCGTGTCAGAATCCTCCTCGATGGCAACAGTGGGAGCAGCCATGGCTTACACGGCGCGCATCTGGCGACTTGAGCTTCTCCTTCCAGTTGGGCAGCTCGATCTTGGCATTGAGCACAGACGGCTGGAACGTACGCTCAAGCTCCATGAGCCCTGTGTTGTCCATCCCACCGCGTCAGACATCCGGATGCTCTTTCGGCAGCCACAGAGTGACAGACGCCATGCAGCGCACCTCTAAAGTGGCTCAGCTCATCAAGCTCCAGCGAGAGTGTGGTGGACGCCTTGTCTCTGAACGACCCATCACGAGCCTTGGGTGCATACACACGCGACCCGTAGTTGGCGTAATCGGCAATGATATCACGCCGCTCGATCTTGTTCTCGACCTTGCTGCGCTTGTCTGTCAACTTGCGAATGGCTGCACACGCATGCACAGCGCATCAGCTGCCATCGATGCCATGAAGCCACGCGTTCAGCCAGATACCTTTGATGCGTTTCTTGTTGATGCGCTGGAAGGCTGCCTCGCGTTCCTGCAGCTTGCGTTGCCATATACGCTCCACGCGCTCGTCGTTTGCGTCTTCGTTCTCCTTCTCGCGCCGGTCAATGACCTTCATGAGCACCTTTAGGCGTGCCTCCTGCAACCTGTTCACCTGCATGTCAGCCGTATTCTCGGACCCAGCAGCAGCAGACAACCACACACACTCACCGCTTGATCTCCAGCTCGCGCTCTTGCCACTCCTTGAGCTCCATCTCCTCCATCATCTTGAGCCGACGCTCAAACGACTCTTGGTCGACGACCTTGGGCAGCATGGCCTCCCACGCACGCTTGACGCGCGCACGCTCAATCATCTCGAGCTCGGCCATGCCGGCCGGCAGACCCGCACCATACGTCAGCGTCGCCAGCGCGAGCAGCTCAGGCGGTGGCAGATTGGGCCGCAAGATATACTCGGGCGAGTACGGATCCGTCTGTGCCTCGGATTCTCTAACACCCGCCGTCACACGGGTCAGCAACAACAATGCAGATCAGGTGGCGGCCGGGTGCAAGTGACCTCCGTCCCCGGCTCTCCCACCGACGCCTTACCGGTAGAGTGTCTGCGTCGCCGTCGTGCGTGTCGGCGGCGTGGCAGGCCGCTCGACGGCCGCCTTGATCATGGGCGGCGGTCGTCGCGCATACACAATCTGGCCGCCCAGACTCGGCATGTACGGCATGATGGGCCGCCGGAAATACTTGTACCGGTCCGCACCCGTCACCTGCGCGCCATCAAACGTGATGCGCCGGTCCTGGCCGATGCCCGGCAGCAGCTTCTGTGTCTTGAAACGATACTCCATCGGCGGGAAGTGGCGCAGCGCGCTGAACATGTTGTCGAAATGCGGGTTGATGACCTGGTGGGATGAGAGGGGATGCGATGGGATGCGAGGGTTGACAAGACGGTGAGCGAGTGAGTGAGTGGAAGTGATGGCGGGGCAGAGATGCACGCATTGCTGCCTTACCACTTGCTGTGCCTGTGCCTTGGTCATGGCCTTGACATGGTCATTGCGTCCGGCGACCGTGTAATTCGTGTCTGATGCGCATGGGTGAGTGAGTGGAAGGGTCAGATGCCAAAGGCCAGACACCAACAGCAGGCGGGGGAAAGGAGTGAGAGCGACACGAGCGGCACGGCAGCGAGACGAGACACGCACCGTACAGGTAGTCGTGCGGCCTGTTGGGCATCACGACCGTCTGCGAGTGCGTGAGGGACGCCATGGCTGCGAGTCGTCTGCCTGTCTATCTGACTGTCTGACTATCAGAACCAACGACACGCTTGGGAAACGATAGGGGAGATTCATTTGCAAGACAGTTTTCACTGGCCAGCCGTCTTGGCGAACCACTCGCCAATGGCATCGACCTCCGAGGCCGTGCCAAGGTAAATAGGGCTGCGGTCGTGGATCTTGGTGGGCACAATGTCGAGGATGCGCGTCTTGCCGTCCGTGGCCTTGCCGCCAGCAGCCTCGACGAGCATGGCCATGGGGAAGCACTCGTAGAGCATGCGGAGCTTGGCACCGGGATACAAGAAGATTCCACCGTAGAGAAGCGTGCGGTGCATCTGTTGGTCAAGCAAGCATGCATGCATGCATGCAAGGTGTCAATGCTCCAAACCAATGCTGCGCGATGCACGGCCGTTCAAACACCCCCTCCAGCAATGCCAACGAGAGCGGACTTACATCCGCGACCATGGAGCCGACGTAGCGGGCAGAGTAAGGCGTGAACTTGCCCGTGAAGCCAGGGGGCGGGAACTTGAGCGTGTCGAGGTAGCCCTTGATGGCCGGGTGGAAGGTGTGCGCGTAGCCCTCGTTGAGCGAGTAGATCTTCTTCTTGCCCAGCTTCATCTTGCGGTGGGTGAGGACAAACTCGCCAATGTTGGGGTCGAGGGTGTAGCCGTTGAGCTCGCCGCCAATGGCAAGAGCAATCAGCGTGCACGAGCCGTACATGCAGTAGCCTGGATGCATGCGAGATCGGGTGCTGTCGGTCAGATGGCTGAAAGGGCACAGCAACAATACGCGAGCATGGGCTTACCGGCAGCAACCATCTCACTGCCGGGACGGAGGACATCGGCGACGGTGGCCTTTTTGGTGGCATCCTTCTGCAGACGCCGAGCAGACGCCGGGCAGAGCCGCGTGCACGAATGGTTAGCAGAAGGCGAGAGGGGCAGAGCGGGCGAGTGGGCAGAGAGGAGCAGGACAGGCGGGCACTCACGACGCGGTAGATGCCAAAGATGGTGCCGACGGACACGCCGCAGTCGATGTTGGACGAGCCGTCGAGCGGGTCAAAGACGACGCAGTAGTTGCCCTGGGCACCCTCAAAGGTGATGGCCTCGTCGTTCTCCTCGGAGACGAGCAGGGCGGTCTTGCCGGTGCTCTTGAGCATGTTGATCATGATCTCGTTGGAGAGAATGTCGAGCTTCTGCTGCGACTCTTGCTGCACGTTGGTGGTGCCCGACACGCCGATGCTGGATGGGAACGCGGGAATGCGGGATGGCGGGATGGCGGGATGGCGGGGCGTCCGTCAGTCCGCCAGCCAGCCAGATGCATGCATGAATGGATGCATGGATGCACGGGATGGGATGGATGCACGGGCAGAGCCAGGCGAGGCAAATGTGGCGAAGCACGCCAGGCAAGCCAGCATGGCCAAGGGCAGCTGCATAGGCTCGCAGACGGCGACATAGGCAGACGCATAGCCAGACGCAGAGACCAGAGACAGAGCGACGGGCGGCACTTACACCTTGAGCAGCTCGGCCTTGCGCACAACGTTGGAAATCCACTTGCACGCCGTGCTGATGGACGCGAGCAGGATCTGGGCAGGCGGGCAGGCGAGGCGGCGGGCGGAGCGTGGATGGGCGGCAGCGCAAGAGAGTGTGAGACAGCGTGTGAGACAGCAGCGCATGCCAACCAGGACCAGCAAGACAGCGAGCAAGGCAGCGGGCAAGGCAGCGGGCGTGTGCATGCATGCATTCAACCACGCAGCAAGGGCAGCAAGCAAGGGCAGCAAGAAGCAAGCTCGCAAGGCAAGACAACGCACCGTGAGGTCGCCGGTGGCCTCCTTGTGGTGCTGCTGCATGGCCAGGATGTGGCGGGTGAGCGGCACGATGTCGGTGTCGAGGTTCTCGGTGTCGCCCATGGCTGCTGAAGGTGGTTGCTGTTGGTGGTTGAAGTGGTGCAAGTCGACAGCCGAGCGGAATGGTTGGCGCGCCGGTCACGCGCCGGTCACGCGCAGCGACTGCTGACCGGCCTGCCTGCCACGTGAATGTGCGCGTGCGGCAACGCTCGAGTGTGCGATTGGCCCTGTAAGTGGACCTGGCAGATACGGCGATGCGTGTGCGTGTGCGTGTGCGTGTGCGTGTGCGTGTGCGTGTGCGTGTGCGTGTGCGTCTGCTGCACTGGCGGCCCAGACCACGCCAGACCCCTGCCAAACGCGCTCTTGGCCAGCTGCACAACCACGGCGTGCTGTGCGTGCTTCTGCAAGTGCATGCTGCGTGTGCTTCTGCATGCGCTTACAGCCAGCCTCTCATGCGTCATGAAAGCAGCGTGTGATGCGCCACTTGCATCTGCATCTGCATCTCTCGCCGTATCGCCTTGTCCGCGTCGTCGGACTCTGACGCGTCGCCCTTGGCTGCAACTCTCGCTGCTGCAACCCTCGCGCTCGCACCGGCTCAAGCTGCAACACGACACGCATACGTCGCTGGTGCATCGCCTGCCGCTCGGCTGGTCCACCGCTCCGCAGACAGACACCGTCGCTCGCAAGGGACGCGTGCCATCAGCAGCTCACGACCGGCTCTGCCCCACCGACTCGCAACAGGCCATGCGTGTGTCACGGACGTGTCGCTGGTGGGCACGCATACGAGCCGATCTCTGGCACCACACCACACCACCGCAGGCCGTGCCAACACCAAACCACCAACGTCGTCTCGCATCCGGCTTCAATTATTGGTATCATTCGTCGTCAGAGTCGTCGTACTCGTCGTGGCGGGCACCACCGGCCGCGGGTGCCGATGCACCCGACCGTGCGCCGCCATGGCTGCCCCCAGTTGCAGCCGCCGGCTTGCTTGTGTCGTTGGCCTGCTCGCAGGCATCGATCCAGTCCGAGTACAGGTCGATTGGCTCGCTCAGCGCTGTTGTTGGTGGTGGTTATACCGGACACGGCGAGTCAGCCAGCAGGCTTGGATGCACAGGCAGACAGGTAGGCACAGACGCAGACAGGCAGGCACAGGCACAGGAACTTGCTTGTGATGGTGGTCTGGAACGAGACCCCGCAAGCGCTGCAGGTGAGCTGGCCTATCTTGTGCTCGTTGTCTCTGTGCATCGGCAGTGTCGGTCAGTCCTGCAAGGCAGCACAAGGCAACACATGGCAAGCAAGCAGCACAAGCCAACAGCAGCGCAGGCGACGCACAGCTTGGCCGTGACGGTGCGCTCGTGGTTGCAGAACAGGCACGAGAACTCCTTGTCGAGCGTCGTCTTGAGCTTCTTGACCGGCTTCCTCGACGACTTTCGCTTTCCCATTCGCCCGCTGTGCTTGTCCGAGATCGTCGCAAAGTCCAGCAAAGGCAGACCAAGCCAATCCGCCATGGCCGAGACGGCGCCCGATGCCCTCGACCGCCCGCTGCTGCTGGGGCTGGACACGACGCTGTGGGCCCACGTGGCGCTGTTTGCGGCCGACCTGCTGGCGTGTGCACAGCACCCATCCGTGACAGAGGGCGGTGCGTCTGTCTGTCGACCTGCTCCAACTGCTCACAACTGCTCAACCGACAACTGACGCTGCCGTGGGCGAGGCGAGGCGACAGGCCTCTACGTGTACAAGACGCATCCGGTCCGCCAGGTGCGGCTGTCGGGCATCGTCGTGTCGGTCAGCCGGACCAGGCTGTGCACAGAGTACGCCGTCGACGACGGCACGGAGTCCTGCTGTGCGTCGAGTGGCTCGATCGCGACCGCCCAGAGCCCGAGCCGTTCAAGCTGGGCGACCTCGTGCTAGTGCTCGGCGTGCTGTCCGACTATCGCGACCGGCGCCAGATCGTGGTCTCGCTCATGCGTAGGTTGCGCTTATGGATTGATGCCTATAGATCCTTGTCGGATTGTATGCTTGTGTGGCAGTCGCCGGCTGACACGGTGCTGGCAGAGGCCATATGCGATCCCAACGCAGAGGCGGCAGAGTGGCTGGATGTGCTGAGCCTCAAGGCAGACGTGTACGATCGGCCGCTGGTGGTGCCGCCCGACCTTGCACGCGCAGTCCTCCAAGCGCACGGATCTGGCGACAATCTCGGTGATGTGCAGGCCCAAGATCCAACCACAACAGCTGCTGCAACAACAACAACCGACATGGCGGGATGCATCGAGGCCATCCGCGCATATGTGGAATCCCTGCCGCCCGATGCCCTCATCGCGTTCAGCAGCGCAGTCAAGCAGCCGTCGCTCCGCTCAGCAGCCGCATCGCTCATCTCGAGCCGCGGCCCGCAGCCTGCAGCAGCAGCACCAGCAGCACCGGCTACCTCGCCTGTGTCTGACAACATGATTGCCAAGACCCTCGGCCGCGGGTTCACGTCGCTCGTGCAGCAGGGAGTGCTGTACCTTGCCGACGAAGACACTGACACGTATGCGCGCATCACGCACGCCGGCGATCTGGCACCTAGCATTGTCCGTGCGGTCAAGGGCGGCAGTGGTAGGAGTGGCAGCAGCAGTGGCGTTCCAGAGGATCTGATCGTGCTGCGGCTGCGAGAGAGCCGCAAGTTCCAGCGTGTGCCGCGACGGGCGATACTCGAGTCTGTGCAGCAGCTCGTGGCAGACGCGGTGCTGTTTGAAACAGACCGCGGCGTGTACTGCGCGCTGTGATGGCTGCTGCAGGCTTTGTGATCATTGTGGATTGAAGCACTTTTATGTAACCATTGGGTCCATTATTCATACAAAGACCAAGCATGGATTGCAGCGTCGGCCAGCATTGACTTGTTGGACATGTAGTGCGTGGCCAGTGTGCGGCAGATGTCTCGCACCAGATTCTAGTTGATGCTGTTAGTAGCATATGCACATTAGCTGTCATCGTGCATGCTATCCATGACGTCTGCATCCAACAGCAACGCGTTGCCCTGCAGCCTGGCCATGCTGTCCTGCATCATCTTCCAAGTCCATGTCCAATAGATGATCATCTGCATGACAGTTGCCAGACTGTGCTCCTGTCCTCTTAGAACGAGCAATGAAGCATCTTGTCCACTTGTGGCTGGTCACTGTCATACAGATGATGATCTATCACACATGGACGCGAAAGATGATGCAGGACAAAGCGGTAAAGTTACAAAGGCAGCTTCCCTGTAAAACGACCGACACCAACACACAACAACAAACACACGAGCATGGGAGTCGACGGCAGTCTCCCCACCATCGACAAGAGAGGCGGTGTCAAGACATACAAAGCAGACACCCCTCTGCCCACTGCCATTCAGGCCATTGCCCAGCAGCAGCAGCAGCAGCAGCCGACTCTGAGCCCATCAGCTGCATCCTCCACATCGACATCCTTTGCCTGCTCTACGGCGACATCATGAGAGCAGCAGCCGCAAAGCCGCCCCAGTCTGACGACGACTGGAGGCTGCTACTCCTGCCTCTCCTTAGCAGCCTTGCCGCAGCCATCAGAGAGCTGCACACAGTCCAGCTGCACATCGACGGGTCGCAGCTTGACACCGCCCCAAAGCTGCTAAGCCGGCCGGCTTGGACGGCTTGGAGGCGGTGTCAAGTTGCGACCCGTCGATGTGCAGTTGGACTGTGTGCAGCTGTCCAATGGCTGTGGCGAGGCTTCGGACAAGTGGGCTGGAGTAGCAACCTCCAGTCGTCGACAGACTGGGGCGGCTTTGTGGCGGCAGCAGCAGCAGCTGCTCTGATGATACCGCTGTAGAGCAGGTTGCGGACATCAACATGGACGACGAAGCTGATGGGCTTGTCGGCTGCAGCAGTGTTTGACGGGGTTGTGCCACGACCTGAAATGCAGTGGGCAGAAGGGTGCCGGCATTGTACGCCATGCCACCGCCTTCCTTGTCGATGGGTGCAGTCGTGCCGACGGCTCCCATGCTCGTTGGTTTGTCGTGTGTTGTCGTGTGTGTCGTGGCAAGTCGCGATCTGGTGTTGGTTTGCATTGGCACGCTCTCCAGATCGGCCAATCAGCGCGATTCCACCAAGAGAGCTCGCCGTCCAACTCGCAAACTCGCAACTTCACTCACACTCGCAACTCACCAACTCACCAACTCGCTGCTGCATGTTTGCCGTGGCGTGGGACGAGCAGCGGCGGCTGCAGCTGCCGGCGCCTGTGCGCGCACCCGACACGGCCGTCAGCGCCGTGTGCTTTGACGCTGCCGAGGAGCTGCTGTGGTGCGGAACCGCCTGGGTGCGTCTGTCTTGCTCTGCGTCTGTCTGTCCGCTCGTATGTCTGCGCACGCTGACAGGCACCACCACCACCACCACCACCACCTATGTCAGGGCCACGTGTCGTCGTACGTCAACGCCCCGCCGTCGCTGGTGCGCTACACGGCGTTCCCCGCCCACCGCGCACGGGTGCTGCAGGTGCTGGTCGCCGACCGCGGCGTCCTGTCGCTGTCGCCGCAGACCGTGCGGCTGTCCATCCGCCGTGGCGTGCAGATCTGGGCCAAGATGTGCGTCTTGGCTGGCTGCTGCCTTGCTGCCTGGCTGCGTCACCTACAACGACTACCTCTGCAACACTCACCTCTGCCGTGGCTGCCCTGCAGGATCCCGCATGCGTCGTGCATGGCGTTTGCCACGTCGCCGTCCGACCTGTTTGTCGGCACGTCAGCGGCTGCATCGTCCAAGCTGCTGCAGCTCAACCTGCACCGTGGCACCGTTGCCAAAGAGGTCCGTAGCATCAGCAGCACCGCAGATCCACCTGCATGGCATTCCAGCGCCTGATGGCTGGCTTTCTCGCACCGAGCTGACGCATCCATCGACGAATCACGGCAGATCGACTCGGACCAAGGGATCGTTGCCATGAAGCAGGGCCGGCTGCTGGCACAGGCACTGACCTCTGGCCAGGTCGTGCTGCGCGACCCAAAGACCCTGCAGGCACAGCACACCATCAACGCGCACGGCGGCGGCGTGGCTGCCATGGACGTTTCTGGAAACGTCATGATCACCTGCGGCTACTCTCCGCGCGACGATGCCGTGGTGGCCGACCCGCTCGTCAAACTGTACGACCTGCGCATGATGCGCCAACTGGCGCCGATCCCGTTCTCGGCCGGCCCCTGCCAAGTGCGCTTCAACCCGCGCATGCCGGCCCACGCGTTCATCTTTGGACAGACTGGGCAGATCCAGATCTGCGACACATCATCGCCCAACTACACGGGCGTCACGTTTTTCCGTGCCGAGCTGCAGGGCCTGCTCACGGCCGTGGATGTGTCGTCTGCGGGCGATGCAGTGTGTCTGGCCGACTCGTCGGGCGGCTGCGTCGTCTGGTCCACGAAACCGGACTTTTCCATCAACAAGTTCTCGCGGGTCTCCGAGTACCGCGACTTTTTCCCTCCAGAAGAAGCCGTGCCCATCGAGGACGACACGTGGGTTGCCTTGCCATGCGTCGTTTGTGACGAGGTCTGCCGATGCGGCTGCGACTCTTACTGACGCAGCTCTGTGCACTGGCAACCGCCGACAGACCGCTGTCCGTGGTGGGCATGCCGCACTACAAGACGCAGCTGCTGTCCGCATGGCCGTCATGGATTCTGTCTGCCCCAGGCAGACCCTCGCCGCGCATCCCTCCCGAGGTGCTCAAAAACGTCAAGATGAACGACTTTGTCGGCTATGCACCCAACCCGCGCACGTTCAAACGCAACCAAAACATTCTCATGGCGTCGTCGCGCGACGGCCGCGAGGAACCAAAGTTCCGCTCGCAGCAGCAACGCGACCGCCATCGCCGCACGCGCGGCGACTCGGAGTCTCCCGAGCCTGCCCCAGCCACGGCTGCCACCGCTGCGGGCTCGTCGCCGTCGCTTGCCGAGTCTGCCGCCGCTGCATCATCCACCAACACGCTCGACACGCGCATCCCGCCCTACTACCGCGCCGTCGAGATCAAGTACTCCAAATTCGGCGTCGAGGACTTTGACTTTGGCTTCTACAACCACACGGCGTACGGCGGCCTTGAAACGCACATCCAGAACTCGTACTGCAACTCGCTCCTGCAGACCCTGTTCTTTGTTCGCCCCCTGCGCGAGCTCGTCAAGGCACATGTGCGCAGTGGCGTCTGTCGCCGTGAGCCGTGCCTGACGTGCGAGCTGGGCTTCTTGTGTCGCATGCTCGAGGACTGTGGCGGTGTCAACTGTCATGCATCCAACTTTTTACGCGCGTTTGCGTCGGTCAACCAAGGTTTGTACCCGTGTGTGTGCTTGTAGTGGTGGTGGTGAGACGGTTGGGTCTGGCACTGACTGTGTATGTGCTGTCCATGTTCAGCAAGCACTCTCGGACTCAATGCGCCGGAATTAACCAGCCCGCCGGGATCCGTGCCGTATGGCAGTCTGACGCAAACACTCTGCCGGTTCCTGCTCGAGTGCATCCACCAGGAGCTCAAAGAGACGGCCGGCGCGTCTTTGGCTGCATCCATGTCGCCTGAGCCTGCCGAGGCCAGCATAGATGGCACCAAGACGCCTGTACCATCGCTGCCAATGCCGTCGACTGGATCGAGCTCAGTGTCGGGATCAGTATCAGCAACAGGATCCGTGTCGAGCAAAAGCGAGCCGATGGACCCCATGGCGCTCTGTTTGGCATCTCGGTACAGAACATCTCGAGATGCAACCAGGGCCACGAGCAGATCCGCGACACCAAGCCGTTTGTTATCGAGCTCAACTACGACCGCAAGGTGAGGTCGCCTGCATACCTGCCTGCTTTTTTCCCCCAGCTCGCACTCGATGACTGCTGATGCTCGCGTCGCGCAGGTGGCTCCGCCCGTGCAGTCTGTGTGGGCCACGCAGACGCCCCAACCGCACCCGCCGCAGCCGTTCCACAAGGTGCTGCAAAACTCGATCGCGCGCGAGTCGTCGACACCGGCGTGGTGCGACGTGTGTGGCAAGTACCGACCAACATCACATAGCCGCCGGCTGCGTGGACCGCTGCCCGAACGGCTTGTGCTCAACGCCAAAGTGGGCGAGGCTGATATCGGCATCTGGGCACGTCCCAACAGTAGCAACAGCAACAACAGCAGTAGTAGTAGCAGTTCAGCCGAGCCTTTCCTGCCCAGCAGGTACGCATGCTGATGCTGGTGTTTTTCCGTTTGTCGCGATGCTGGTGTGTTGGGGCTGAGCTGTGCATGGCAATTAGTTTCGGCATGATCGAGCGGCGTGGGCTGTGGACAGCTGTTGACCTCAAATCGTTGCCCAAGGGCGTCGATGCGAACTCGCCCACGCTGGCCATCTACGACCTGCAGTCCACGATCTGCGAGATCCGTATCGACAAGGAGCCGTGGCACCTGGTTGCCTGTATCAACGGTGAGTCTTGGTGCACCTCACCACCATCACATCTAGCATCAACTCGATCAGTGCTATCGGTGCAACGGCTGACGTGTTGGTCTGTTTGGGGCGGCCAGTGGCGGACCAGGGCGAGACCCCCAAGTGGCACGTGTTCAACGATTTCCTTGTGCAAGAGATACCGGCCGGCGAGGAGCGCATGTTTGCTGACTGGAAGATTCCCGCGACGGTCGTGTACGCTCGGCGGCGTAGTGGCCAAGACGTGTCTCCTGTTGTGCGCGCTGTCGCGTCCACGCCGGCGAGCTACTCGCTGTTGTTTGATAACCCCACACTCAAGTACGTGTGTTCGAGTGCGTGTGTTTGTGAGAGGTGGCGTACTTATGCGGCTTGCTTCTCTATGCTCAGTCAACGCGACGATCTGGTGCCGACGCATGTGCCGTTGGCCGAGAACGAGATGCCGACACGCGGCTTCATGTGCGCCATTGACGCCGAGTTTGTTTCCATTTCCAATGCAAGTCTCCCGCCACCGCTGCTGCCTGACTCTTTGTGTCTGAGGACTGCACTCACCGACGCGTGTCATGGGGACAGGCCGAGACAGAGATCCGCAGCGACGGCACCAAGTCGGTCATCCGGCCGTCGCAGATGGCACTGGCGCGCGTGTCGGTGCTGCGCGCGTCTGGCCCGCTCGCCGGCGTGCCGTTCATTGACGACTACGTGCTGATGACGCAGCCGGTCGTCAACTACCTCACCGAGTTCTCCGGCATCACGCCCGAGGATCTGGACCCGGCGTTATCACGACACCCGCTCGTGACGCTCAAGACGGCGTATGCCAAGCTGCGCATGCTCCTCGACCTTGGCTGCACGTTTATTGGCCACGGCCTCAAGATGGATTGCCGCACCATCAACATGATCATCCCGCCGTCGCAGATCATTGACACGGTCGACATCTTCCACATCAAGAAGCTCGGCCGCAAACTGTCGCTGCGATACCTCGTGTGGTTCTTTTTCGCTGAAGATATCCAGCTGCATACGCACGACTCGATCGAGGATGCACGGTCGGTGCGTCATTTCCTCTCTCCCTTTTTCTCGTCTCTCCTCTGCAATACCCACACGCACATTCACTCACACTCACACCACACGACACGACACAGGCACTCCGTATATACGAAAAGTATCTGGAATCAGTCTCCAAAGGCACCTTTGACGCGCTGCTGGACTCGGTGTATGAAAAGGGGCGTATCTACGGGTTCCGGCCGCCAACTACCACTGCCACGACCTGCCACTGCTACAACCGCGGCGGCGGCGACGGGCGGCGGGGCGTCTGCGTGTACCGAGCACGGACACCATGTTCTAATCGCGATACGACCACTGCTGCCACTGCTACCTCTTCCCCATCTGTCTGCAATACACCCGAGTTTGATCATCCAGTCGCGGGCAGCCGTCGTCCGCGTTTCCGTTTCCCTTCGTATTGGTTTATTTACGCGGTCGTGGCTGTGGCTGTGCAGACGGTGTCGGTTTGACGCGTTTGGCGCCAGCAGCCGGTGCCGATGCTGGTGCCAATGCTGATGTCAATGTCCCCGGCCCCTGCGACAGAAGCTTCCGTTTAGGCGTCCGTCCCTGTGTCTGTGGCGGTAGTTGAGGCGGCGGTGGGAGTGGAGGCGGCGGCGGTGGGGCCACATACGTGACCCGCTGGATCACCACATCGTCGAGCACGGCCGGCGCAGCGAACATGGGCAGCATCGATACAAGCGTATCCATGGACGGCGGTGCTGGTGCCGCTTGCATGCGATCACTGCCTCCCGTGTGTGGTGGTGGTGGCGGTGGTTTCAGACACGGTTTCGAAGGCGTGAGAGGGGCCGGTGTTGCAGCGACGCTCGACAGGGACGATGACGACTGGTCGTTACCAACGCGTGTGCGAGTGCGTGCGGGTGGATCGGGCGATCCGAGCACGTCGATGAGGTCGGTGGCCCAGACGAGCCGTCGGCGTGCAGAGGGGGCGGCCGGCGACACGGGCGGGGCGACAAACGTGCGCGGGGCAGACGTGCGGGCACGGTCTTCCATGCGTTCGATGAGCTTGGTCGTGGGGCTTGGTGGAGGATCGCCGACCTTTTCGACGGTCTGCACGGTCAGGCGTACGGCGCGCTGCGCGTTCAGGGCTGTGTTTTTCTTGGTGAGCGCGTCGAGCCGGGCGGTGGGGATGGCGGTGATGGGTTGCGGCTGGAGCTGCGGCTGCGGCTGGCTGGGCTGGGGCAGCTGACGGGGCTGGCGGGTCATGGGCAGGAGGGGAGTGGTGACGGCCTGACGGAGTGAAGAGCGTGTGGCAGGCAGCCCGGGATATGCGGCGTAGGCGTCGGCGTGGGGATGCGCACGGGCAGGAGCGAGGCGGGCGAGCCGCAGAGCCCGGGCGGGCCAGCGACTGAGCCTGCAGCTGCTGCGATAACTCGAGCTTGCGTCTGCGGATGGCGTCGAGCTGCCGCTTCTTCTCGTCGAGGCTGGCGGCCAGCTGCTGCGCGGGCGTCGGGCCTTGTGCGGGCAGTGGGAGCTGTGCGGGCGGTCCTGTGTGTGGTTGTGCGTCTGGCTTGTGCTGTGGTGTGCAGGCGGCACAGACGCACGGCGCGACTGGCGGCGGCGCCAGTGCTGCTGGATGGTGGTGGCAGCCGAGCGGGCCGCGAGATACGCGCGCCGAGCCTGGCGGCCGCGTGCCCACGCCTGCAGCCGCGTCGCTGCGTCGCGCTCGGTCTGTTGCCGTTGCCGTGCGGCTGCTGCGCTCGTCTGTGCGCGTTGCAGCCGCCGCCGGCAGAGCGCGCGCCACCAGCGCTGCAAACGCGATGCCGCACGTCGTAGTACCGCCGCTTGCTGCTGCTGCTGCTGCTGCTGCCTGGCGCGTCGGAAGCGTCGCCACGCCGCCTGGATCCTGGACGCAGACGCGTGCAACAGCTGCATGCGCCGCCTCGCTACGCGTCCGCGCCACGCCGCCTGCACACGGCCGGCCGCCGCTGCTTGCCGTGCCAGCTGCTCACGCTCCAGCCGCCGGGCAGCCAGCACGAGCGCCCGCCGCCGCTCGACCACCTGCACAGCGGCGCGTGTGCGTATCCGCGCCACGGCCTCGCGCTCCAATGCGCTGCGCGTCGCTGCTTCCTTTGCCGATGCGCGCGGTACGCCGCCACAAGGACACGCGCAGCTGCTGCCTCGGCATCCCGCCGGTCCTGCTGGCCGTCCTCCTGCCCGCCGTCCAGCTTGCCGTCCAGCTTGCCAGCCAGCGGCGTCCGCGCAGGATCGCAGTTCTCCTTGTCGTGCAACCGCCGCCGGGCGTCTCGGCCAACGCCCTGCGCCGCGCCTCGGGATCGTCTGCGAGCCAGTCGGGCGGCAGCGGCCGCTTGCCCGAGGCCGGCGTGGGATGCGACAGATGCGGCAGGCGGATGCGGACGGCGCCGTCGTCGTACGTGTACCAGAGCTGCTGCTGCTGCTGCTGTTGGTGCTTGCTGATGGTTGTGGTGGTTGTGGTGGTTGTGGTGGGGGGACGGCGTTGCGTCCAAGCGGGCGGCGAGCGGCGACGTAGGCGAGGCAGGCGATGCAGGCGATGTGGGCGATGTGGGCAGCACACGGCCGTGCGGGCGAGGCCGGCGCACGGTCGCACACCGGCCAGGTCGGTGCCGAGCGCTGCCGAGGCCGCCGCGCGCCGCTGCTGCTCGAGCGGGCCGGGCGAGCCCCAGAACACATCTGTGACTGCGTGTGTGACTGCGTGTGCGTGTGTGACTGCGTGTGCGTGTGCTTGTGCGTGCGAGGGCGTGCCGGCCATGGTGTCTCACGCTGTCTCACGCCGCCGTGTCTGTCTGTCTCACGCTGTCTCACGGCTGTCTGTCTCACGCACGCGCAGCGCTTTGCGACGATCTCGGACGAATGCGACGCTCGGTCCAACCACAACACCACAAGGGCGACAACAGCAGCAGCAGCAGCAAGCAAGAGCCGCCCGCGTCGGTGCTGCGCAGCGTCGTGGCCAGCAGGGTCGCCGGCCTCACGCGCGCGGCCCTGGGCGTGCAGGCGGCCGCCGTGCCCGACGACGGCCTCGAGGCGTACGTCGCCGCCCTCATTGTCGCAGAGGCCGCCGCCCGCACCCGCGCATACGAGGCCACCGGCGCCTATGCCCTCATCGACGTGCCTCCCGAGCGGTGCGTTGTGCGCTGCCACTGGCGCCTTGCTACTGCTGCCTTGCTACTGCTGCCTTGCTACTGGCGCCTGCTTGTGCGGCAACGACGCTGACAACGACCGATCCACGACCACGACCACGCTGACAGCCCGGCCGCCACCACCAACAAGCGCTTCCTCGCCTCCGTCATCCGCCGCACAGACGCGCACAACGAGTCTCTGCGCAGGCACGACCGCCAGCTGGCTGCTGCCCCGCCGCTCTCGCTCCGCGATCGCCGCCCTCTTCATCCGAACGGCCTCGTTCAAGGTCACCGTCACGATCGCCTGGCCCTTCTCCGCCGCCGCCCTCGTCTGCGCACATCCAGCAGATGCTGCAACCGCCGCGTGTTCGCACAGCGCTGCCCGACCCGTCCCTCCAAGCCAGCCAACAGCAACCGCGTGTGCGAGGCCGCGGTCAGGCGGGCTCTCAGACGCTTGACGCGCTGTTCAACACCGACCCGTCACTCAACCCGCGGCCTGTCAAGCGGGCTGTCGATGAGGCCGACGAGGCCGCACAGGCTGACCGCGACACTGGCAAGCACAAATCCAAGAAACACAAAACAGACTCAAAGAGCAAGAAGAGCAAGAAGAAGAAACGGAAGAGCAAGAGCAAGACGGAGAAGAAGACAAAGAAGAGCAAGTCTAGACGCCACGAGTCCAGCACGGACAGTGATGGAAGTAGGAGCAGCAGGAGCAGCAGGAGCAGCAGGAGCAGTAGGAGCAGTAGGAGCCGTGGTAGCGATCGCAGTCGGCAGCCACAGAAACAACGGACGCTGCCCGTCACATGTCCATGGTAATATATGTATGTATACTCTGTCACACTCACAGTCACAGTTACGGCAGTCGCGAGAAAGAACAACCATGGTATAGACTGTGTGCATTGTTTCCATGTTTACTGTTCAAGCAAAGAGGCGACCGCCGCGTTGGGATCGTTGCCGTGTTGCCGCAACGCGAGGATGGCACGATCACGGTCAAAGCCCATGCCCACAACCATGTCTACCGTCTCGTCGGCAGGCATGCCCGCCAGCTGCTGCGGCTGCGGCTGGTACTGGAGCTGCCGGCTGTGTGTTTGCGCGCGCCGACCCCCGCGCACCGTCGAGCTCGGCAACCACATTGGCAACCATCGCCGAGCGGCCAGTTGCACGTGCGCGGCTGTCGGCACGCTGATCGTCCGGGTTGGTGGTCACGGGCCGGTTGTCCGCCACCGCTCGTGAGTCGAGGAGCGGCCCGAGGATCCCGCCCACGCTTCTCCGCAGCCACAGCGGAAGCCGCCACGTCTTGAGGCCTGCCGTGTTGGACATGTACAGCGAGGCGGCTACAAGCCCGCCCACGCAGGGCAGCAGCGAGCCTGGGAAGGACACCAATGCCAGCTAGAGGTACCGCACGCGTTTCCTGTCAGCCACGAACCAACACGGCAATCACAGTAAGAGGAGACAAGTGGTACCTGCGCGGCAACGCCATTGACAAACACATGATCGCTAAACTCGATGCCGACGACCTTGAAGCGGTAGCTCTCGGGCACCTCGCGGGCATACACGCAGAGCGCCGCCACGAGCACGCCAAACGGGCCGCAGGCAACACGCGACCAGCCGGTGCCCAGCACGGCCGACAGGGCCAGGCCGGCGACGTTGACCAGCGTCGTGATGGCCGACACGACCAGAATAAACGCCGTGTATTTGGGCGATCCCCAGTGCCGCTCGAGCAGCCGGAACTGGTAGATGAGCAGCGATCCGAACAGGATTTCTGCCGACGACGAGAACACTGGATGCGTAGGTGTGTGTGGAGGGATTGGTGGTTAGCCAAACAGACACGCCTGGTATGGCGTGAGCAGTCTTACACAGATGGCTGGAAACCAGACGCCAGTACTACGGCAGTGACAAGCGTGGGTCAGCTACAACAGATGCAGGCAGGCAGGCAGATACAGACAGACGCACCTGGTGCTGAGTCAGGATATGCGGCAGCAGCTGCAGGTGGAAGCGAGAGCGGCTGGTGGTGATGGTGGCGAAGATGGAGTTGATGGCAATGAGCATGAACAGCGCCTTGGACACTGGCGCTCTGGCTGTGCGTGGCCAGCGTGTGTCAGCCAGCGAGTGCGTGCGTTCTTGCATGTGTAGTGTCATCAACGCTCAGCCTTACCAAACCCTGTGGCGGCGTGCGCAGTGCGTGTGGGTTAGTGTCAGACGGCGTGTGTGGGCAGCCCGCCAACCGACTGGCAGACTGGCAGCAGGCAGCAGCCAGCAGGCACCCACCGACTGGCCCTGCCGGCAGCATGATCGTGCGCTCGTCAATCCGTTTGCTGCGAAGTGCGGAAACCTGCGGAACGGCCGCCACGCAGATGGACACTGACTGGCTGGCTGGCTGGCAAGCTGTCCAACAGGCTGTCCATCTGCAAACGCTCGTTTATTAGGATCGTTCAAGCCAAGCCGCGCTGCCGACACAGAGGCAGCAGCCACGCGGCCATGCACCGTGTGTGCCACTTCACCACATGTGGAGCAGAGCACCGGCACCAGCAGCCATGGCCGCCAGGTGCAGCACCGGCATCCACGCAGCCGCACCGCTGAGGATCGGCGAGTCGCCGTCCGCTGGAGCATCGCCGCCAGACGCATATCCGTGGTTGCTGTCCTTGCCATGGACATCGGCAGCATACGGCATCTGCGATGGTGTCGGGATCGTCTGGCCGTACGCGTCGGCGTGGTTGTTGCCTGCGGCGGTGGGACTGGCGCTCGCGGGCGAGGTGGCGCGCACCGTGGTTGCGGCTGGCGACGGCGACGCGTTGCCAGACGGAGCAGCAGTGGCCGCAGCGACGCTGGTTGTTCCAGCTGGAGGAGCAGGCACGATCGTTGAAGCCGTCTTGGTGTTGTCAGCCGGAAGAGCAGCGACGGTGGTCGTGGTGGTGGTCTGAGCAGCAGATGACTGCTGAGCAGCGATCGTTATCGTGGTGGTGGTGGCGGTGATCTGAGCAGCGATCGTGGTGGTTGTCGTAGCAGGGATAGTCGTCGTGGTGGTGGTGGTGGTCGTGGTCGCAGGGCACACGGACAGCTCGCAAGTGTCGCGACCAGCCTGGATGCACACGGACGTCTGGCCACCAAGACACACGCCGAGGAGAGGGAATCCGTCGGGGAACACGCCCGTCAGTCCCTGGTTGTTGCCAAAGTAAAAGGTGCGCAGTGCCGGCAGCTGGCCGAGCTCCGCGGGGATGGGTCCAGAGAGACGGTTGTCGGCCAGATCGAGCGTGCCCAGAAGCTTCATGTTGCCGAGCGTCGACGGGATGCTGCCCTCGAGCTGGTTGTCGGCGAGATACAGGCTGCGCAGGTTGGCCAGCGAGCCAAGGCTCGAAGGGATGCTGCCCGTCAGGTTGTTGTTGGCAAGGTTGCTGGGCAGGATCATGTGGTGAGCTGGCGTGAGCAGACGTGTCGAGTCAAGCCCACAGAACCACCGATGTGGCACACTTACATGCTGGTGAGGTTGCTCAAGCTGCCAATCCACAACGGCACCTTGCCGGCAAGCTTGTTCTTGTTGGCGAACCTGCACAGCGGGGGTGCCAACAAAGCAAACGCGTTGAATGCGGTCAGAGCCATGGCCAGACAACGCGCACCAAGGTGTACCAAGCACCAAGCACAGCATGCCGTCACTCACAAGCTCTTGATGTTCTTGAGGTTGGAGAACGATTCGGGGATCTCTCCAGTCAGGCTGTTGCTGACCAGCGAGCTGCATTCACAGGGCAACAGGCAGACAAGTCGCGTTCAGGATGGTTCAGCATGTCATGTCATGCCATCCCATGCCAAGCCAGGCTAGAATGGGCCAGCGCAGCGTCACTCACAGCAGCTGGAGGTTGACCAGGTTTCCAAGAGACGCGGGGATCGAGCCAGAGAGCTTGTTGTCAAAGAGAGACCTGCAGACGACATGGCATGCGGTGTTGATGCGGTTAGAGATGGCAGATGCCAGGACGCAGTCCGCTCAAAACGACGCACGAGTGGCATATGCTTGACTCACAGTTCCTGCAGTTCCCTCATGTTGCCGAGGCTGTCGGGGATGGTGCCGATGAGCTGGTTCTTGGCGAGCGTCCTGCGCAGTGCGAGCGTCAGCGCATGGACACAGTGCCGGCACAGGATGAGACGATTTGCGGCACAGGGAGAACGCACAGACTGTTGAGAGACGTGAGATTGCCGAGGGACTCGGGGATGGTGCCATTCAGACTGTTTCCGGCGAGGAAGCTGTCAATGCGCGCGTGTCATGCCATGTGCCGTGGTGTGGTTAGTGCAGGTCAAGGCGAAAACTGGGCAGGTTGCCAACCAACGCGTGCACAATAAGTGTTTGAGCAAGGCCATGCTGCGCACTCACATGCTCTTGATGTTCTTGCCCAGGCTGCCAAGCGATGCAGGGATGGTGCCACCGATCTGGTTGTCTGCAAACGAAATGGTTGTGGCTGCGCTGAGCTTGCTGAGCGATGCCGGAAGGGGTCCAGTGAGCAGGTTGCCGGTAAAGTCACTGAGCGTCGTCGAATGCAAACGTGCACACACATGCACAGGCGGGAGCAGAGCGGCATTGGATGGTCAGCGTCGTCCGAGTCGCAGACATGCGGACACGCAGACACGCAGACGTGACCTACAGCTGGCGCACGCTCGCAAGGTTGCCAATCGACTCGGGAATGCTGCCCTCCAATCGGTTGAGGCTCATGTCCAGCTGGCGAAGAGCCGTCATGCTGGCAAAGTACGACTCGGCGATCGGACCCGACAGCTGGTTGCCCTTCATGAACACCGCGCGCAGCTTGGCCAGGTTGCCAAACGACGTAGGAAGCGGGCCGTCAATGTTGTTGCCCGTCAGGAAGATCGACGTCAACTCCGTGAGCTTGCCAAGCGACTCGGGCAGCGGTCCAGTGATCTCGTTGTTGGATAACTCGCTGAAGGTCATGAATGCATCGCCGTGGTCGTCAGTCGATCAAAGCATGAACTGGACATGCCCGTGGGTGATGGTGGGGACGCGACGACATCGGCGTCTCCAGCACCAACGGCGGCCCTACTCACAGTTGCTTCAGCTGCGTGCAGTTGCCAATCGACGCCGGAATGGGACCAGTAAACTTGTTGAGGTTGGCATTGATCTCCTTCAGACTGGACAGACGGCCAATCCACTCGGGGAGCGGTCCCTTGAACTTGTTGTTTTGGAACAGCAGCGACTGGAGGTTGACCAGGTTGGCCATGGACTCTGGCAGAGGATCGGTAAAGGCATTGCTGCCAAAGTCACTGTTGGGGGAGAGTGCCGCGGCGTGCACATGAGGGTCGTGGAGTGTCGCAAAGAGGCAAGTGTCAGCCCGAGAGGTGGGGATGCCGACAGATCACTGGATGTGGGCATGCAGGGTCGAGACAGCCCAACAAGCAACGGGCAGAGCGACTTACAGGAAAGTTGAGCGAGACCATGTTACCGATCGACTGCGGGATGGTGCCATTGAGACGGTTGTCGGTGATTTGGCTGTGGTGGTGTGTGGAGGAGGATGAAGTGGAAGGGCAAGAGTGTGAGTGAGACTGGTGGCAAGCGATCGCACTGCTGGACACTCGTGGCTGCTTGGCTCCAACTCACAAGTACTTGAGGCCGCTGAGCTTGGTGACCACCTCGGGGAAGCCGCCCTCGATCATGTTGCTGTAGATGACGCTGCAGAGCGGTGGGGTCGCATGAGGATTGCCGAGTCAGCAGAGTGTGGGATGTGAGGGAGAGACGCTGCCGAGCGATCCAACAGCACTCACAAAGTCTCGAGCTTCTTGAGGTTGCTGAACGACTCGGGGATGGTGCCCGTGAACGAGTTGGAAGCCAGGTTGCTGTGGCAAGGCGAGGAGAGCAGCAGAGATGCGCACGAGCGAGCCAGCAGGGACCGTCAGCCATGGGCATGCATGAGCGAATGTGCAGGCGAGCAAGGTGCACTCACAGGCTGGTAAGCTCAGAGAGCGAGCCAAGCGACTCGGGAAGCTGGCCAGTCAGGTTACGGGCGCCGAGCGAGCTGGTGTGCACAGGCAGGAGCGCAACGGCGGCATGGGATCACAGCGAGCGAGCAGGCAAACATCCAAGGCACAGCACGGCATCGGAGGATGGGATGCCTTGTGAGCGATTTGTGCACCAGAGAGCAGACAACCAAGCAAGGGCACGGCACAGCACGGCACGGCACGGCACGACATGGCACAGAATGGCATGGCATGGAACACACAGAGTGGTGACACGGCCGTTGGTGCACTTGATGATGCTTGGGATGGAGCAGCAGTCGGACACACTGGCCGGGAAGAGCACCGGGAAAGCCGTCTGCAGCACAGCGCAGTCTTGCGAGACACTCATGGCGGTCGAAGGAGAGCAGATGAATGATGACAGCAAGGAAAGGAGTGCGGCATTTTCGCCTTTTATGGCCAGATTGAGCGGTTTCAACGCACAGGCGGCGAAGGATGGATTGCCGCAAGACAGCCGGCAGGCAGCACCAATCGCACTGCTGCAGGAAACGGACGGCACAAACTGCTGTGTGTGTGTGATGATGCGTGGCTGCGTGGCTGGCAGCACAGAGTCACAGACATCTGTATGGCCAGCAGCATGGAATCGCAGGCGTCTGCACGGCTCGCAGCGGTCTGCTCGAGGCGGGACTCGCAAGGGTCGCACCGCAACCGACGGCGGAGGTTGCCGCAGATTGGTGCGGGTGCTTGGCCACACGACCAATCAGCGGCGGGAATCGGAGGCATCTACGCCGCTGATTGCTGTTGATTGCTTGTGATTGCTGTGGATGCCGCACGCCGCCGTGATTCATCGGAGCACATGCCGTCGACTCCGCCGTGCTTTCGCCGCGTCTGCGGTTTGTGTGCGTGATTTTTGCTCAGAATGCTGTGGAATGAGTGATTTTCGCTCCCACGGACAAACGATTGAGCCTGTGTCGCAAACCACCCGACCAATCAGCGACCAGATTGAGCGCATTTTGCTCACGCTTAAAGGATCCTACCCCAACAGTTGTCAATCGACACTCTTCACCGCCGGCCGTTTGCACGATGCTCACCTCTGCCATCGCCCTTGCCGCTCTTGCTGCCTCTGCCATCCCCTCGGCCCTCGGCCAGGCCACGTACTGCGATGGCATCGGTTTCTGCGCCATTGGAGGTGTCGACGCCGACGGCGAGGTCATTGTCACCATCCAGTCGTCTGCAACTGGGTGAGTATGCCCACTTGTTTGGATTGGCTGGCTCGGCAGGATCCCGCTTCACCAGCCGTGGTGCCTTGCGTCCCTCTTTTTGTGAAACGGTTGTTCATCGGTACCTGTGCACCATCAGTTGAAGCGTCTGCTCACACATCGATCTCCCCCACGTTTATGGCTTCTCGACTGCTCTCCTCAGATGGGTCGCCTTTGGAACGGGCACACGCATGGCAGGCGCTTCCATCTACGCCGGCTGGCGCAACTCGAACGGCGGCATCACCTTCTCGCCCCGGCAGGCAACGGGTAATGCGCTGCCGCCCGTCAGCAACGAGGGCATCGCCAGGCTCGTCGCCACACCTGCTGGCATCGCCCGACCGTCGTGGGCAAACATCATGTACACCTTCAAGCGTCCTGTGTCAGGCATCAACAGGATGGCGAGCGGCTCGTACATTTACGCCTACAGCGACGTTCCTCCTACCAACCCCAACTCGCCGTCATCGTCCTTCACCAAGCACGATGACCACAACAGTTTCAGGCTCGATCTGTCGAAGCTGATCAGTCCCGCTGCTACCTCGACAAAGGCCGTGACGACCACGGCCGCGTCTGCTGCCTCTGCAACTGCCGGACCCGCTGCTCCTGCTTCCACGACCGTGCCTGCCGTACCTGCTGTCTCGACCACCGCTGCTCCTGCTCCTGCCAAGACCACCACGACCATCGTGCCTGTCGTCGTTGATCCCACCACGACCGCCTCTGCTGCCGCTGTTGTCATCACAACCACCGTCGCACCTGTCGTTGTTGTTCCTGGTGCCACGACGACCGTTGCTGCCGTGTACGGCCAACCATCCGCCGCTCCGTCGCCCTCTCCCTCTGGCGGTGCCTCAATCTACGGCACCGGCGACCAGCCTGCTGGCGAGACCTACACCAAGCACCCGCTGCCTGGTGGTGGCGACGAGCCCATCCTCAGCGGTGCTGCTGCCATGGCTGCCTCGGTCGTGTCGGTGGTCGCTGCTCTTCTCGCTCCTCTCGCCCTCTTCTGATCTGCGTTGTGATGCGTCTGCAAAGCGCGATCTGTCCGTCTCCATTCTTCTCATGCTCTCATCCACCACCAACCAAGCCACACAGGATGGCACTCTCATCCACCAAGACTGCAACAACAGCGAATAAACAGGATGATCATAATCCGCAAAACCTAAGATCTTCCTGTCCGCCATGTTGTACACTTGGCTTTCTCTCTAGAGACAGATCCATCAGATTCTCTAGCAGCAGAAGCAGATCAGGTCAATCCCTGTAGTCACGTGACGGTGGCTGTGTCTGATCTCGTGTCCAAGGCGATCCCTGGTCTTGCCCCCGTCGCCACAGTCATACACTCTGTCCCGTGTATACTTACTCTGGACCGCAGGTCTGTCTAAACACATGCCCCCAATGACGTCTTACACAGAGCTCTGCAGGTGTGCAGATGCTGCCTACTGTGTGGCTGCTATTGGAATGAACTACGTCTAACACGCAGAGCTCTGTGGCACTCTCGGCCTTCACTGTCCGTCCGCAGCAGTCTCTCCAACACTGCTCCCTGTCATTGACTTTCTCTGCAAAAATGATTCGTCCCGTGACTGCTGCTGATCGCACGGCGCTTGTGTCGCTTGGTCTGGCGACGGGCGTGTTTGAAGACGCGGCGGAGGTGGAGACGCTGCTGGGCGAGACGATTGACAGTCTGGTGGCGGGTTCCTTGCCCAAAGGTCATCAGGCGCACGTCATGATGCACAGCGATACTGGCGAGCCGACTGGGTGGGTCTATTTTGGTCCACACGCTGACGAGGACGGCGTCTGGGAGCTCTGGTGGATCGGCGTCGCGCCGGACTGTCAGCGCAACAACGTCGGAGCCTCCCTTATCGCGTTTGTCGAAGCGACGGCCGCTGCTGCTGCTGCCAGACAACTTATCGTGAACACGTCGTCTGGGGATGGCCTCGCAAAGGCCCGCGCGTTCTACACCAAACACGGCTATGCGCGTACAGGCCAGATCCCCGACTATTACGGCCAAGGTCAGGATCAGGTCACCTTTACCAAACGGCTGGTGGAGCCGAACTGATGATTCGAATTGTTGAATACTCATTCAATGTGCTGGGCAGTCTTGTTATCACTACGGCAGCAATACACTACGACAGTATTGGAATATATTCTGTAAGATGGCAAAGCCACGTCGCGTCCCAAGAGCCCGGCCACGTTGCCAGCGTGTGTGTCAGCCAGCGAGTGCGTGCGTTCTTGCATGTGTAGTGTCGTCAACGCTCAGCCTTACCAAACCCTGTGGCGGCGTGCGCAGTGCGTGTGGGTTAGTGTCAGACGGCGTGTGTGGGCAGCCCGCCAACCGACTGGCAGACTGGCAGCAGGCAGCAGGCAGCAGGCACCCACCGACTGGCCCTGCCGGCAGCATGATCTTGCGCTCGTCAATCCGTTTGCTGCGAAGTGCGGAAACCTGCGGAACGGCCGCCACGCAGATGGACACTGACTGGCTGGCTGGCTGGCAAGCTGTCCAACAGGCTGTCCATCTGCAAACGCTCGTTTATTAGGATCGTTCAAGCCAAGCCGCGCTGCCGACACAGAGGCAGCAGCCACGCGGCCATGCACCATGTGTGCCACTTCACCACATGTGGAGCAGAGCACCGGCACCAGCAGCCATGGCCGCCAGGTGCAGCACCGGCATCCACGCAGCCGCACCGCTGAGGATCGGCGAGTCGCCGTCCGCTGGAGCATCGCCGCCAGACGCATATCCGTGGTTGCTGTCCTTGCCATGGACATCGGCAGCATACGGCATCTGCGATGGTGTCGGGATCGTCTGGCCGTACGCGTCGGCGTGGTTGTTGCCTGCGGCGGTGGGACTGGCGCTCGCGGGCGAGGTGGCGCGCACCGTGGTTGCGGCTGGCGACGGCGACGCGTTGCCAGACGGAGCAGCAGTGGCCGCAGCGACGCTGGTTGTTCCAGCTGGAGGAGCAGGCACGATCGTTGAAGCCGTCTTGGTGTTGTCAGCCGGAAGAGCAGCGACGGTGGTCGTGGTGGTGGTCTGAGCAGCAGATGACAGCTGAGCAGGAATCGTTGTCGTGGTCTGAGCAGCGATCGTGGTGGTGGTCTGAGCAGCGATCGTCGTCGTCGTAGCAGGGATAGTCGTCGTGGTGGTGGTCGTGGTCGTGGTCGCAGGGCACACGGACAGCTCGCAAGTGTCGCGACCAGCCTGGATGCACACGGACGTCTGGCCGCCAAGACACACGCCGAGGAGAGGGAATCCGTCGGGGAACACGCCCGTCAGTCCCTGGTTGTTGCCAAAGTAAAAGGTGCGCAGTGCCGGCAGCTGGCCGAGCTCGGCGGGGATGGGTCCAGAGAGACGGTTGTCGGCGAGATCGAGCGTGCCCAGAAGCTTCATGTTGCCGAGCGTCGACGGGATGCTGCCCTCGAGCTGGTTGTCGGCGAGATACAGGCTGCGCAGGTTGGCCAGCGAGCCAAGGCTCGAAGGGATGCTGCCCGTCAGGTTGTTGTTGGCAAGGTTGCTGGGCAGGATCATGTGGTGAGCTGGCGTGAGCAGACGTGTCGAGTCAAGCCCACAGAACCACCGATGTGGCACACTTACATGCTGGTGAGGTTGCTCAAGCTGCCAATCCACAACGGCACCTTGCCGGTAAGCTTGTTCTTGTTGGCGAACCTGCACAGCGGGGGTGCCAACAAAGCAAACGCGTTGAATGCGGTCAGAGCCATGGCCAGACAACGCGCACCAAGGTGTACCAAGCACCAAGCACAGCATGCCGTCACTCACAAGCTCTTGATGTTCTTGAGGTTGGAGAACGATTCGGGGATCTCTCCAGTCAGGCTGTTGCTGACCAGCGAGCTGCATTCACAGGGCAACAGGCAGACAAGTCGCGTTCAGGATGGTTCAGCATGTCATGTCATGCCATCCCATGCCAAGCCAGGCTAGAATGGGCCAGCGCAGCGTCACTCACAGCAGCTGGAGGTTGACCAGGTTTCCAAGAGACGCGGGGATCGAGCCAGAGAGCTTGTTGTCAAAGAGAGACCTGCAGACGACATGGCATGCGGTGTTGATGCGGTTAGAGATGGCAGATGCCAGGACGCAGTCCGCTCAAAACGACGCGCGAGTGGCATATGCTTGACTCACAGTTCCTGCAGTTCCCTCATGTTGCCGAGGCTGTCGGGGATGGTGCCGATGAGCTGGTTCTTGGCGAGCGTCCTGCGCAGTGCGAGCGTCAGCGCATGGACACAGTGCCGGCACAGGATGAGACGATTTGCGGCACAGGGAGAACGCACAGACTGTTGAGAGACGTGAGATTGCCGAGGGACTCGGGGATGGTGCCATTCAGACTGTTTCCGGCGAGGAAGCTGTCAATGCGCGCGTGTCATGCCATGTGCCGTGGTGTGGTTAGTGCAGGTCAAGGCGAAAACTGGGCAGGTTGCCAACCAACGCGTGCACAATAAGTGTTTGAGCAAGGCCATGCTGCGCACTCACATGCTCTTGATGTTCTTGCCCAGGCTGCCAAGCGATGCAGGGATGGTGCCACCGATCTGGTTGTCTGCAAACGAAATGGTTGTGGCTGCGCTGAGCTTGCTGAGCGATGCCGGAAGGGGTCCAGTGAGCAGGTTGCCGGTAAAGTCACTGAGCGTCGTCGAATGCAAACGTGCACACACATGCACAGGCGGGAGCAGAGCGGCATTGGATGGTCAGCGTCGTCCGAGTCGCAGACATGCGGACACGCAGACACGCAGACGTGACCTACAGCTGGCGCACGCTCGCAAGGTTGCCAATCGACTCGGGAATGCTGCCCTCCAATCGGTTGAGGCTCATGTCCAGCTGGCGAAGAGCCGTCATGCTGGCAAAGTACGACTCGGCGATCGGACCCGACAGCTGGTTGCCCTTCATGAACACCGCGCGCAGCTTGGCCAGGTTGCCAAACGACGTAGGAAGCGGGCCGTCAATGTTGTTGCCCGTCAGGAAGATCGACGTCAACTCCGTGAGCTTGCCAAGCGACTCGGGCAGCGGTCCAGTGATCTCGTTGTTGGATAACTCGCTGAAGGTCATGAATGCATCGCCGTGGTCGTCAGTCGATCAAAGCATGAACTGGACATGCCCGTGGGTGATGGTGGGGACGCGACGACATCGGCGTCTCCAGCACCAACGGCGGCCCTACTCACAGTTGCTTCAGCTGCGTGCAGTTGCCAATCGACGCCGGAATGGGACCAGTAAACTTGTTGAGGTTGGCATTGATCTCCTTCAGACTGGACAGACGGCCAATCCACTCGGGGAGCGGTCCCTTGAACTTGTTGTTTTGGAACAGCAGCGACTGGAGGTTGACCAGGTTGGCCATGGACTCTGGCAGAGGATCGGTAAAGGCATTGCTGCCAAAGTCACTGTTGGGGGAGAGTGCCGCGGCGTGCACATGAGGGTCGTGGAGTGTCGCAAAGAGGCAAGTGTCAGCCCGAGAGGTGGGGATGCCGACAGATCACTGGATGTGGGCATGCAGGGTCGAGACAGCCCAACAAGCAACGGGCAGAGCGACTTACAGGAAGTTGAGCGAGACCATGTTACCGATCGACTGCGGGATGGTGCCATTGAGACGGTTGTCGGTGATTTGGCTGTGGTGGTGTGTGGAGGAGGATGAAGTGGAAGGGCAAGAGTGTGAGTGAGACTGGTGGCAAGCGATCGCACTGCTGGACACTCGTGGCTGCTTGGCTCCAACTCACAAGTACTTGAGGCCGCTGAGCCTGGTGACCACCTCGGGGAAGCCGCCCTCGATCATGTTGCTGTAGATGACGCTGCAGAGCGGTGGGGTCGCATGAGGATTGCCGAGTCAGCAGAGTGTGGGATGTGAGGGAGAGACGCTACAGAGTGATCCAACAACACTCACAAAGTCTCGAGCTTCTTGAGGTTGCTGAACGACTCGGGGATGGTGCCAGTGAACGAGTTGGAAGCCAGGTTGCTGTGGCAAGGCGAGGAGAGCAGCAGAGATGCGCACGAGCGAGCCAGCAGGGACCGTCAGCCATGGGCATGCATGAGCGAATGTGCAGGCGAGCAAGGTGCACTCACAGGTTGGTAAGCTCAGAGAGCGAGCCAAGCGACTCGGGAAGCTGGCCAGTCAGGTTACGGGCGCCGAGCGAGCTGGTGTGCACAGGCAGGAGCGCAACGGCGGCATGGGATCACAGCGAGCGAGCAGGCAAAGGTCCAAGGCACAGCACGGCATCGGAGGATGGGATTCCTTGTGAGCGATTTGTGCACCAGAGAGCAGACAACCAAGCAAGGGCACGGCACAGCACGGCACGGCACGGCATGGCACGGCACAGAATGGCATGGCATGGAACACACAGAGTGGTGACACGGCCGTTGGTGCACTTGATGATGCTTGGGATGGAGCAGCAGTCGGACACACTGGCCGGGAAGAGCACCGGGAAAGCCGTCTGCAGCACAGCGCAGTCTTGCGAGACACTCATGGCGGTCGAAGGAGAGCAGATGAATGATGACAGCAAGGAAAGGAGTGCGGCATTTTCGCCTTTTATGGCCAGATTGAGCGGTTTCAACGCACAGGCGGCGAAGGATGGATTGCCGCAAGACAGCCGGCAGGCAGCACCAATCGCACTGCTGCAGGAAACGGACGGCACAAACTGCTGTGTGTGTGTGATGATGCGTGGCTGCGTGGCTGGCAGCACAGAGTCACAGACATCTGTATGGCCAGCAGCATGGAATCGCAGGCGTCTGCACGGCTCGCAGCGGTCTGCTCGAGGCGGGACTCGCAAGGGTCGCACCGCAACCGACGGCGGAGGTTGCCGCAGATTGGTGCGGGTGCTTGGCCACACGACCAATCAGCGGCGGGCATCGGAGGCATCTACGCCGCTGATTGCTGTTGATTGCTTGTGATTGCTGTGGATGCCGCACGCCGCCGTGATTCATCGGAGCACATGCCGTCGACTCCGCCGTGCTTTCGCCGCGTCTGCGGTTTGTGTGCGTGATTTTTGCTCAGAATGCTGTGGAATGAGTGATTTTCGCTCCCACGGACAAACGATTGAGCCTGTGTCGCAAACCACCCGACCAATCAGCGACCAGATTGAGCGCATTTCGCCCCCGCCTTCCGAGGATCACATGGAGCGAGACGGGTCACAAGCAACAAAACAACACAGCACAGCTCAGCGCGATGCGTCACAACGCACCCGCGGCACTGGCTGCGCTTGGGCTCATGCGAATAAAAGCGAGCGGCGCAAATCCCTCAGCGTTACCCCACCTTCCGCCATGCACTCGATCTTTGCTGCTGTTCTTGCGCTTGCTGCTGTCGGCGGCGTTCACGCCCACTACGAGCTCACTCGCCCTCTCCCTCGTGGTGTTGGCGATGACCAAGACAAGGCTCCGTGCGGTGGCTACGACCAAGTGCAGTCGCCTCGTGTTGCGTTCTCGTCTCTCAGTGCGTTCCACTCTCTCGTACTGTCTTTCTGTTTGGACTGTCGCTTGTTGTCTGAGCTGCTTGCTGTCTTGGCATTGCCCTGTGCATCTGTGCACCTTGGATGTGCTTGTAGGCTGACAAGCCCATGCTCTCTCTCTCTCTCTCTCTCTCTGCCTGGCACATCCGCCAACGCCAGACAACTCGGTCGATGTCCAGCTCTACTGGAACGGCAACGTTGAGGTGTTCATTGCGGTCGGCTCCAACCCAACAAAGTTCCTTTACAAGATTGGCGAGCAGCTCGATGCCAAGATGAACAAGCGCTACACCATCCCGATCGACATCTCCAAGGTGCCTGGCATCACCAACAACGCCGAGGCGACGCTCCAGACCGTCTGCCACTTCTCGCCGACCGTCGACCTGTTTCAGTGCGCCGATCTCGTGATGGACATCAACAAGCCCACCGTTGCCAGCACCACGACGACCGTGGCTACCACCACGACCACCGTCGCTGTTGTCGACACGCAGCCGTCCAACATCCCGTCGGTCCAGGCTCTCCAGTCGGCCACGAACAGCCTTGTTTCGTTTATTGACACTCGCGAGGGCTGCATGGCATCCCGGCTCCACCTCAAGGAGGACGAGCCTTCGCGCAACCTCGCTGCTCTCTGGCTGCGCGCCGCCTTCCACGACGCCGGCACGTTCGACCCGTCCAATGCCGCAGCACCGGGCGGTGCCGACGGCTCGCTCGCCAAGATGCTCGACGACCCGCTGCACAAGGGCATCAAGGCCTCGATTGCGCGCAACTTCCTCATCAACCCCAAGTCCAAGATCAGCGATGCCGACCTGATTGCCATGGCTGGCATTGTGACGGTCACGCACTGCGGTGGCCCCGAGATCCCGTTCAAGGCCGGCCGCGAGGATGCGGTCGTGCCCGTGTCGCCCAAGGGCCGGCTGCCAGACGATCTCGACGGCTACGCGAGCATCAAGGCGGCCATGCGCCGCATGGGCTTCACCAACGAGGACATGGTCGCGCTCGTTGTCGGCGGCCACTCGCTCGGCGGTGCACACGCGGGCATCTCGCCGCACGTCACATCCGAGCCGTTTGTGCCGTTCGACTCGACCCCGGGCATCTTTGACAATGACATCTTCAAGCAGCTGCTTGCTGGCAACTGTCGGCTGAACGTCGACTGCGGCATCGCCAACGACCCCGAGCTGCGTCCGCTGGTCGAGAAATACGCTGCCGACCAGGCCGCGTTCTTTGCCCAGTTTGCCGCCTCGTACGGCAAGATGACCGGCTTCACGCGCTCGCAGATCATGAAGGAGCATGTCAAGCTCATCATCCCGCTCCACAAGAACCTTGTGCAGGAAGGCACCGTGAACGTCACGTTCCCATCCAAGACTACGACGACGGCCGCGGTCGTCTCCAAGGCGACGTCGACAGCCGTGGTTGCACCGCTCGTCTCGACGGCCGTGTCGGTCTCGGCTACTGTTGAGCCGTCCGCATCTGCCGTGCCTCCCGTTATCCACGCTTCCGAGTCGCACGCGCCGTCCCCTGTGCCGACCGGCAACACCGGCTATGGCTACACGGGCGACAGCAACGGCAAGACGGACGACCACGATCACGACCACAAGGGCAAGAACACGGACGGCTATGCTGACAGCCCCATTCTCAGCCACGCGT
This sequence comes from Entophlyctis helioformis, assembly GCA_025526915.1. Classification (NCBI taxonomy): domain Eukaryota; kingdom Fungi; phylum Chytridiomycota; class Chytridiomycetes; order Chytridiales; family Chytriomycetaceae; genus Entophlyctis; species Entophlyctis helioformis. Next base: position 44,848 of record JAHLKH010000058.1, on the reverse strand, counting down.
CCAGCTCGGTGTCCGGCATCATGCTCACAGCCGTTTCTGCCGTTCTGTCTGTTGCTGCCCTTTTCATGGCTTAAGCCTGCCCTGCCTTTCCTGCCTTCTTCTTCTTCACCATAAACAGTTTGCAATGATATTAAACACGAGTTTGAGTCGACATGTCCCACTACTTCAGCCTGCGAGGACAACCATCATCGCAGATTGACAAGAGAGCAAGTCTGACGTTTACTGCTTCAGTGGCAACAAAAACGGAATAAGAATGTGTGTGGAGGGGACGCAGCTCGCGCCAAAGGATGAGAGTGTGTGGATCGACCCACACACAAAGCAGTCACAGCACACGCATTTAGAAGATGACAGCAAGCTTGTTCTCGGGCACACGGCCGGCCGAGTAGTGCGCAACGACCTTCTTGGCCTTGGCAGCCACGTCCTCGGGTACGAGGCCAAACTTCTTGTACACCTGCTGGTACGGGCCCGATGCGCCAAACGTGTCGACGCCGACCGACGCGTGGGCGTACTTGCCCCAGCCAAACGTGCTCATGGCCTCCATGCTGAGCGTCGGGATGCCCTCGACAAACACCGACTGGCGGTACTCGTGCGGCTGGTCCTCGAACAGCTCCCACGACGGCATCGACACAACGCGGGCCTGTTGTTCATCCATCCGTCCACAATCCGCACATGTCAGTTCAACCGGCATCACGGCACTTGCAAACAAGAGAGAGAGAGAGAGAGGAGCAGACTCACGTGGATGCCGTCCTTGGCAAGGAGCGCGGCAGTGTCGACAGCAAGCGACACCTCGGAACCAGTGCCGACAAGCGTGATGTGCGCCTTGGCGCCACCGGCAGGCTCAGCGAGCACATAGGCACCCTTGAGCGTCTTCTCGATGCTCGAGCCAGCAAGCTGCGGCAGGTTCTGTCTCGTCAGGATCAGGACCGACGGACGCGTGCGGTTCTCGAGGGCCGCAACGTAGGCACCAGACGTCTCGTTGCCGTCGGCCGGGCGGAGCGTGATGATGTTGGGCAGCGAGCGGATCGACGCGAGCGTCTCGATCGGCTGGTGGGTCGGGCCGTCCTCGCCCAGACCAATCGAGTCGTGCGTCATGATGTACAGCACCTGGTGCTTGGACAGGGCAGACAGACGGACGGCGCCGAGCGCGTAGCCGATAAAGTTGAAGAAGGTGGCGCCAAAGGGCACGAGACCGCCGTAGGCGTGGATGCCGTTGCAGATGGCAGCCATGCCGTGCTCGCGGACGCCGAAACGGATGTAGCGGCCGGCGTAGGTGCCGAGACCGGTGGCGTTGGGCTGGAAATCCTCGGCCGTCTTCCAGCGCGTGAGGTTGGAGCCGGTCAGATCGGCCGAGCCACCAATGAGCTCGGGGATGGCAGGAGCGATCTTGTTGAGGACCGTCTCGGACAGCTTGCGCGTGGCCACGGCGGCGTCGGCAGGCGTGTACACGGGCAGGAGCGACTTCCAGTTGGCCGGCAGCTCGTTGGACGTGCGGCGCTTGAGCTCGGCAGCCTGGCCATGCGTATGGGCACACACACGCAGGTCAAAGTCAGCCGAGTGGCATTTAGGGGGGCAGGACCGGCCAGGCGTGTCCACAAGCACAGTGCAGTGCAAACAGACTCACGAGATCGGGGAAGGCGGCCGAGTAGGCCTCAAACACCTTGGTCCACTGAGCCTCGGCGTTGGCGCCACGGGCAGCAATGTCGGCATAGTGCTTGTACACCTCGGGCGACACGTGGAAGGTCTTCTCGGGGTCAAAGCCAAACTTGGTCTTGACCTGGGCAATGTCCTTGGCGCCAAGCGGGGCGCCGTGCACCTTTTCCTCGCCCTCGTTGACCGAGCCGAAGCCGATAATGGTGCGGATCTTGATGAGAGACGGCTTGTCCTTGACGGCCTTGGCAGCCTCGATGGCGGCGGCAAGACCGGCCAGGTCGTGGTTGCCGTCGGCGATCGTCTGCGTGTGCCAGCCGTACGACTCGAAGCGCTTGTTGACGTCCTCGGTGAAGCCAAGGTTGGTGTCGCCTGCAGTCGGATCCAGTCAGCGACGGCAAGCGGACAGGTGGATGCGTGTGCGTGAGCCTACCGTCAATGGAGATGTGGTTGTCGTCGTAGAGGACAATCAGCTTGCCGAGCTGCAGGTGGCTGGGAACCGCGACAAGCAGAAGAACGCGCGAGTCAGCACACGAGCAGCAGACGGTCTGGCATGCACTTGCAGATCTTGGACACGTACCCAGCGAGCGAGACGGCCTCGGCCTGCACACCCTCCTGCAGACAGCCGTCGCCGGTGATGGCAAAGGTGTAGTTGTCGACGACGTTGTAGCCGGGACGGTTGAAGGTGGCGGCCATGTGGGCCTCGGCAATGGCCAGACCCACGGCGTTGGAGATGCCCTGGCCGAGCGGGCCGGTCGACACCTCGATGCCGAACACGCCGTGGTTGGCCTCGGGGTGGCCAGGCGTCCTGCACGGCAGCGCGGCGAGGGCGTTAGTCGCACTGTCTGGTGTGCTCTGTCTGGTGTGCACGGTCTGGTGTGCTCTGTCTGCTGTGCACGGCGTTTGACGGGGCAAGGCGGATTGCGGATCGCGCATTGCGTATTGAGCCACCGCTGACAGCCAGCCGCACGGGCACGCCATGTCACGCCACCCAGCTCACGGGACGGGACGGGACGGGACGTCGCGCCAAGCCAAGAGAATCTTGGAGATGGCATAGTAGGCATAGCAAGCAGACATGGCATAGTAGGCATGACATGGCATATCAAGCAGGCATGGCATAGCAGGCATGGCATGGCATGGATGGCAAACGCACTTGCTGCCCAGCTGGCGGAACGACTGCAGGTCCTCCATGGACAGGTTGTAGCCGAGCAGGTGCAGCAGGATGTACTGGAGCACGCAGCCGTGGCCGTTGGACAGCACGAAGCGATCGCGCGAGATCTGGGCGGCGGCGGCATCGGTGGCGGCGGGTTCGTTTGGAGGGCGGCGACATCGAGGGCGACATCGACGGCGGCATCGTTCGTCGGGCGGAATCGTGGGCAGCAAGAGTGCAGCAATGGAGCGTTGGGTTGGTCAGGCCGGAAGGCAGAAGGGCATAAGGGCAGAAGGGCAGAAGGGCAGGCAGACAGAAGGGAGGGCGGGCACAAGGAAGCACCGGAAGCGGCAATTCCCATTGTGCGCTTGTGTCGGTGCGTCCATCGATGGGAACAGCGACGAGAGACGGAGCAGCGACGAGCAGCGGAGCATGTCGGAGGGCATACTAGACATGCTACCAGACATGCTACCAGACATGCTGCCAGGCATGCTACCAGGCATGCTACCAGACATGCTGCAAGACATGCTGCCAGACAAGACACACGGAGAAACTCACCCAGTGCGGCGACTTGGGGTTGGCAGTCATGAACTTGGAGAACAGGACGTGCGCCATGGGAGCGCAGCCCATGGGGGCGCCCGGGTGGCCCGAGTTGGCCTTTTGCACCACGTCGGCCGCCAGCGTGCGGATGGTGTTGATGGCCAGCGTGTCAATGGCCCCAAAGGTCGTCGTCGTGCTCATGGTGGTGGTGGTCGTGTTCAGGGATCTTGGGCAAAGCCGCGGCTCGCTGACAGCGGCTTTTATTCGCGCGGCGACGCTCTGGACGCTTTGGACGCCTTGGGCGACATGGTGCGGCTGCGCGACGAGCCCGGGCTGCCCACGCTGCCGGGACTGCCTGCCCGTGCACTCACGCTCCCGCCCTGCTTCCCGCCTGGTCCCAGCCCCGACCCCGATCCCGACCCTCCTGCCTTGCTCTTCCCACTCGGCCGCTTCTTCTGTGCGGCTGCCGCCTGCTTCTCGGACTCGTGCTGGAACAGCGCTGCCCGGAACTTGGCGGCACTCGCATCAGACGGCAGAGACGTGGCCTTGAGGAACAGGATCTTGTCGCCGTAGAACTTGAGATGCCCAAGCACGGCTACAATGGCCGGCATGTCGGCCTCGGTGTAGTGCGGCGCGAGCAGCAGCGACGCGCGCAGCTTGCCGCTCTCGTGGTCAAACAGGTCCATCAGCATGTGCACCTGTCCATGTGTCACCAGGCAGACGGTGTGAGCGGGCCAGTCTCGCTCGTGGCGGATCAATCAGCCGCCTGTGCACGACAATGCGGACACGAAAGCCTCACCATCCGCGGCCGTGTGATGGCGCGCAGCTTGAGATACTCGGCCAGATCGGCCAGCCGCTCGCGATCAATGCGTCCCTTGGTCATCTTGCCCACAATCTCCTCGCTACCGTCCACGGGACTCCCGCCCCCATTGTCCATGCCCGCGCTGGGAAACCCAGGCGTCAATGCCGACGCGGCTGCCACGCTGCCCTTCATCCGCCGCATGCGAATCCATTTCCGCCGCCGCACATAATGCGTCGACCGGCCCGTGCCGCTCCACTTGTCGCTCACAAACTGGAAGCTGTACGACCAGCCGTCCGGATCCGTGTCGCCATTCATGTCGACCATCCAGTCTGACACCCATTCCCACGTCGGCCGGCACTGGAACAACTTGAGATCGACCACAAACCCGCCCTTTTGGTCCGAGTACGGCGGGAAATCTGTGCGGGTCGTTTCACTCGGTCAGCATCTCGTCGCCTTGTATCTCGATTGCAGACGACTGCGACCGGCTGATGGATGGATCCATGGATCCATGGCAAGGCACAAAGTGGCATGACGACGAGTACCTGTTGGAAGCAGCGAGGCTTTCGAGAACCGCGGCACGCCAAACAGACACGCACCGCGCTGGTTCTCATACACGGTCTCGAGCACAATGTCAGGCAGCTTGGCCCCCGACCGAGCGGCGACAGCCAGGTTCGAGGCGGCCATGGCAGCCGCACTGCCTGGCGTGACGGTCCCTGCGCTCAGCGCCGACGATCCACTGCCCGCGCTGCCGGCGCTGGCTGCCGAGAGCGCACTCGATGGGCTGGCCGTCGACAGCGGCCGCGTCGGGATCGATGGCGGCTGCGTCACGCTCGTCTGTCAATCCCATGGTGGCACAGCGCGCTCACACACGCACATGCGGCAAGCAGACTCACTGGCTTCTGTCGCCGTGGCTGCGCTTTGGGCGGCCCGCTCTGCCCCTGTCCTTGCCCCTGTCCTTGCACTTGTCCCTGCCCTTGCGACTGTGGCTGCATGTGCTGCTGCGACGGCGCCATGGATTGCCGTGCGGCTGCGGCTGCGGCCGTCACAGCTGCGGGCGACCCAGGCAGCTTCAGGGCCGCCTGCGTCTGCTGCAGCGTCTGTCCTGCCGGCTGCTGCCCGCCGGGGCTCTTGCTCTGCGTGCTCACTGCCAGCTCGCGTAACCCGAGTAGGCCCGTGCCCGAGCTGGCTCTCGATCCACCTGGCGAGTACTGGTCGCTGAACGACATGTGTTGGTGGCGACGACGGAAAGCATGATAGCCAAATGCAGCATTCGCTTTGACAGTTGGCGTGATGCATTGCAGGCGAATGAACATATTGTCACATGACAAAAATTTGACAAGGAAGCCTCCTTAGCTCAGCTGGGAGAGCGTTAGACTGAAGATCTAAATGTCCGGTGTTCAATCCACCGAGGGGGCATCCTCTTTTGCTTTTGCCACACAAGCGGCTGCACTCTTCTTTTGCCAGTCTGTCTGGCGATGCGGTCCTGGTGCATGCCTCGTCGAGTGCCACGACGACTGCCATGTGCTGATCTATGCACTCACAGAAGTCGTCTTGTTGACGTCGCCTTGAGCCCTTCTTTCTCCGAGATTCCGAACCGTGGACATGGTCAAGGGCGACAACACCGCAAAGGCCATAGCCAACCGCATCAAGGCCAAGGGTCTGCAGCGGCTGCGCTGGTACTGCCAGATGTGCGAGGTGAGTGCCATGCACCTCGCTGCTTCTGCAACGGCGGCAGCACCACTCACGCCCGCTCACGGCGCAACACAACGCTCACGCCAATGCCGATGTCGACAGAAACAATGCCGAGACGAGAACGGCTTCAAGAACCACTGCTCGAGCGAGTCGCACCAGCGGCAGATGATGCTCTTCGCCGACAACTCGGGCCGCTACCTCACCGACTACTCGCAGCGCTTCCACGCCGAGTTCATGGCGCTGCTGTCGTCGCGCTACTCGACCCGCCGCGTGCAGGCCAACGTCGTCTACAACGAGTTTGTGAGCGACCGACACCACACGCACATGAACGCCACGTCGTGGTCGTCGCTGTCGGCCTATGTCATGTACCTCGGCAAGGAGGGCCTGTGCGAGGTCGAGGACACGGAAAAGGGCTGGTACATTCGCTGGATCGATCGCCGCCCCGAGACGTTGGCTCGCCAGGAGGCTGTGCTCAAGAAGGAGCGCTTCAAGCGATCGGACGATGAGCGTGAGCGTGCCATGCTGGCCGAGCAGATTGAAAAGGCGACGGCGCTGGCCATGTCCAAGCAGCAGCAGCAGTCGGCAGGCACAGAGGCTGCCGATGCAGCGATCGCAGAAACGGCCGACGATGGCCAACAGACGGATCCAGCAGCAGCAGCAGCAGCAACAGGGCAGGCAGCGCACGAGGGCGTGGGAGAGGGAGAAGGCGATCTGCCTGCGGCGACGCCAGCAACAGACTTCAAGCGCGAGAACCCGGACCAGCCCATCAAACTCAGCTTCACCAAGCCGTCGGCAGCGGGAAGCGGCCAGACATCGCTGTCGCTCAACCTCAAAGCACCGATCAAGAAACTGGAGCCCAAGCGCATGAACGTGCTTGCGGCTGCATCCAAAAAGAGCGTGACATCTGCATCTGCGTCTGCACCAGCATCTGGATCAGCATCTGGATTTGGATTTGGATCGAGCGCTGGCAAGCCAAACGTGCAGCAGCAAATGCCGCAGCCAGTCTCGGCGCTCGAGCGTGTGCTCCAGGACGAGGCACTCAAGAAGAAGCGGGCGGTCGAGCGCAGTGGCGGCAGCAGCGGTGGGGGCAGCGGGAGTTCAGGGCGAGACGCAGACAAGCGACCCAGACACTTGTGACACGACACTTGGCACTATAAAACAGACGTTTCAACAACAGTCGTTATGGGTTTCATTTTTGCAAGGCTGGCCGCTCGGCGCAAGGCAGCATCTGCTACATGTGAATGCCGCTTCCGCCCATGCCCATGCCCATGCCCATGCCCATCAGTCCCATGCCACCGCCGCCCATGCGCATCTGCGACCGAGCCGTAATCCGACGCGACGAGGCATTGTTGGTTTTCTCGACAAGCTGCAAACGACCGTGTCAGTCGCTATCCATCCATCCATCCATCCATCCATCTCGAGCATTTCGGCAGACAGTGTGCAAGAGGTGCATGCGACTCACATCGCTCAGGCTGTGCGATCCCTTGGTGACGGCCGCCAGGAACGTCATAAGCATGACATCGTTGTAGTCGACGAAAAACTCGGACTCAAAGTCGTGGCCCTGCACGGTCGGTAGCCGGTTGCACAGGCTGGACAGCTGCCGGAGCACCGTGTGGTTTCTGGGCAGCGTGCCTGGTTGTCCATCCGTTCCGTTGCGTTCCGGTTTCCAGAGTCAGCCCGATTGACTATCCATACACCTGCCAGACATGTCTGCCTGACAGCGGCACGAGCGAGAGTGGCAGAGTGGCAGACGCACCGGCTTCGACCTCTTCCAGGTACTTGACAAGGACTTGCACACGCGACTGCAGCATGCGGATCGCGTTCTGCTGGCCAGTCAAGTGGGCAATGGGCTTGGACCCGCCCTGCGCATTCGCAGCATGGGCAACATGCTCCACGGCAATCGTCTCCGAGTCGGTCGTCTCGATCTTGTAGTGCGCCTGGGCAAACATCATCAGCGGCAGGCTGTTGACAATGTCCATGACCGACTCGTAGATGGCGATGGGCAGATCGGACGAGTCGGACAGATCGTTGGATGTGTCCAGCTGGAGGAACAGGGCCGACTCGTTCTGCACCGACATCTGTTGTCGTGGCATTGCGTTTGTGGAGGAGATCAGCTCGACAGACTGCGCTGCACGGGAATCGCGCAGGCAGGACGAACCTGCTTGTGCACGGCAATGTCAGAGGCAGTGGGCACGCTGCCAGTCGAGTACCATCCCAGGAAATCCAAGGTGGGGAACACCTCCTTGTCTGTCGTGCGGATCCAATCGTCAGCCAGTCAGTCAGACAGTCAGGCAGCCAGTCAGCCAGCCAGTTGGCCAGATCTGGACGAGGCGTGCACCTACACTGGTCCTGCTTGAAGGCAAAGTAGGCCATGTCGACGACGATCGAGTTGTCGGGCGAGCGAGTAAAGGGCAGCTCGTACGAGTTGAGGATCTCAATGTCACGGCCCGTCTGCACGCCCACCAGCGCGCCAATGACTGTGGCAGGCATCATACACAAGGCGGTGAGCACGACGGCTGGCAGTGTGGCAGGGCCAGCGAGAGCAAGCAAGCAGGCAGGCAAGCGTCTGTCGCACCTTGGGCAGGAGATGCCGGGTTCTGCATCTTTGTGCGGGTGTAGTGGTCGGACATGTTGAGGATGACGAGCGGGTGGCTGTTGGCGGCCGGTTGCAGCAGGCAGCGTCCACAGGCAGGTGGCCACAGGCAGGTGGCCAGGGGGGTTGAACGTGTCAGCAACGGGCACCAACAGGCAGACACAACAAGGCAGCGTGCACGCACAGGGTGATGCCCAGGCCCGACTGCGACTGCGACTGCAGCACCACAGACGGAGAGGCGGCGGCGTCGTCCGTGTCCATCGGCGTTGGCATCGTGCTGTTGCTGTTGGTTGCTGGTGAAGGAGCCGTTGCGGTTGCACGGTTCGCGGCAAGATCTCCAACACAACAACAACAACAACAACAACAACAACAACAACAACAACAACAACAACAACAACAAACAACAACAACAACAACAACAACAACAACAACAACAACAACAACAATGTCGGTGGCAGCAACGCTTGGACTGGACAGCGTGCTGCAGACGGCGCAGACGCGCTGGAACGAGCTGCTCGAGGCCGCCACAACGCGGCTGTTTCCAGAGTACTCGAGCCGCGTCATTCCGCTCAAGGAGAACAAGCAAGGTGTGTGGGTCTGGCGCTTGTGGCTGACACGCTTGTGGCTGACACGCTTCCTGCTGGACTCACCAAAACGCAACGTGCGAGCATGCAGCGACAGCCATCCTGTCCAGCCTGCCCTTCCAGATGCTCATGTACTTTAACATTTTCCTGTATCCCGTCTGGCTGACCGGCGCGTGGCTCGTCTTTACATGGAAGGTGTGCTGTCCCATGCTGCTGTCCGATGCTGTCCTGCACCGAGCCGCTCTGCCTATTCTTGTTGTGGCCAGCAGACTCAACAGCGACGACGTGCTGTTTGACAGATGGCTTGGTTCCAGCTATCGTACTGGCACCTCTACCAAACGCTTTTCTTGATGCTCGCGTTCAGTATCATGGAGCCCGTGCGTCTCTGGCTCGGATACAACGGCAACCTGCGCGAACGAGTAAGCCGGCGACATGTGTCCACATCAACATTCCCCCCCATCCTGATACCCTCTGACACCATCCCATGACATCGACATGGACAGGTGCCCGAGATCTCGGGCTGCTTTGTGTTTAGCTGCTTCCCGCAACTGCTCGTCCTCGTCTACCTCCTCGTGGGCCAGCCGTTCACGTCCAGGGGGTTCAGTCTGCCCATCGAGACGGCCCTCAACTTTGTCTACATGTGCTTGGTCGTGCCCGAGATCGTGTTTGGCTACCTGGCTGCACGCGCGATTGTCAAGCAACGGACCATAGAGTTCTTTCTACACTTTGATCAGGATGCCGACGGGCGGCTTGCGGATCGCAGGCTGTGCGAGAGGGACGGCACTCGTCGACGTCCATCTGCCGCCGCTGCTGCTGCTGCTGCATCCGGTGGCGTCTTTGCACAAAAGGTGCCACTAAAGTGACTGGTAATCTGGACACCGCGTCTCCAGCATCAACCGTGTGGTACTGTAAAGGGACACAAGTGACAGTTGAGAAAACCGCGCATATTTATTTATGCACGGGTGACCTGCCAGACACGGATGACGTTGTCGGTGTAGCCAGAGAAGAGGGTCTGGCCGTCGGCGGACCAGGCAAGCGAGATGCACTCGGGGAGGAAGCTCTTCTTGCCCTGCTCGGGGAACTCGGGCTTGAGCTCGTCGACAATCGACTTGCTCTCAAGGTCCCAGATCTTGATCGACGAGCCAGAGGCAGCGCACAGCCAGTAGCGGTTGGGCGAGAACACGAGGGCGTGGATGATCTCACCAGCCTCGAGCGAGTAGAGGTGCTTGCCGTCGTTGAGGTCCCAGAGCATGGTGACACCGTCCTTGCCGCCAGAGGCGCACAGGGATCCATCGGGCGAGACCGTGATGGTGTTGATGTAGCCGGTGTGGCCGTAGTGGTTGGTCTTGAGCTTGCCCTTCGACAGGTCCCAAACCTAGCATGCGCGCACCGCGTCAACGCGTTAGCAACCAGACAACAGACGCGGCATGATGCAATCGGATGCAATGCAGCAGGAGCAGCAGCAGAGAGACGGCGCGAGAGAGCAGGAGACGTGTCGTGTGGGTGTATCAATTTCTATGGGTGAGTTTTAGTCTCATTGGCGAGCCTCTGAAGTAGCAAATATTTTGTTCATCATCTACAGAGCCACCACGACAGTCTCGCTTCTCTCGGCCGTGCGTCTCTGCTCGTCTCCTTGCTGTTAGTCGCAGCGGTGCACAGCAGGCAAGACATACCTTGACGAGCTTGTCCCACCCCGACGAAACAATGACGGGGTTTCCGGGGTTGGGCGAGAAGCGGACGCACGAGACCCACTCGGAGTGGCCCTCCTCGGTGATGTTGTACTTGCACTCACCAAGAGTGTTCCACAGCTTGATGGTCTTGTCACGCGAGCCGGAGACGATCTGACGGTTGTCGGGCGAGAACGAGACCGAGAGGACGTCGCTGGTGTGACCAATGAACTGGCGGGTGGTCTTGCCGGTGTTCAGGTCCCAGAGGCGGAGGGTCTTGTCTGCAGGATGGCAGCGCTGTGTTAGGATCGTACACGGGCGAGCACCAGAACGGCGATCGCAACGCACCCCACGAGGCAGAGAGGGCGAACTGGCCGTCCGACGAGAGGACAATGTCCTGGACAAAGTGGTTGTGGCCAGTGAGGGCGCGACGGGGAACACCGTAGGTGCTCTCGTCACGGGTCAGGTGCCAGACGATGATGGTCTTGTCTGCAGGCAGGGGCAGCGAGGCGTTAGTCGGCGCAAGCGTCTGCCACAGCGGCGTCCAGAGTGCAGCGGTGCGCCAGCAGCCAGCAGCAGCCAGTCGTCGTTGTTGTTGCTGAATCAGGACCGGAATCGGCAAGTCGTCGAGTCGTGCAGCCATCCATCCATCCAAGCCATCCATCCCATCCTGCACAAGGGTTGTGGCGACGTGGATGGGGAGCCGTCCATCCCGTCCATCCCATCCCATCCCATCCATCCGATTGCCGTAGTGCTGCTGTCCGGTGGATGCGGCCTCGTGCTGGCTGGCTGGCTGGCTGGCTGGCTTGCGACTGCTGCTCGCTGCACACGCTGCACAGAATCAACTCGGCAGCAACGTACCACGCGACGACGAGAGGATGGTGTCCGGGGACTCGGGGGAGGTGGCAATGGCGGTGACCCAGCCAGAGTGGCCTGTGCGACGGATACGGATACGGGACAGGCAGGCAGGTAGGCGGTTGTGTTAGAGACTCGCTCGCTGTAGCAGACAAGGGCAGACAAGGCAGCAGCACGACGTACCCTTGAGGGTGCCGCGAAGAACAAGAGTTTCGGCGGCCATTTGGTCTGCAGCGCAGAGAGATCAGGGCGAGGGCAGCGCAGGAGATCAGCGAGCGTCAGCCAACGTGCGCAGGGTCGTTGCGTTGCCGCCCGGGACGGCGCATCTGGGCAGCATCCATCCAGCACGACGACTCGACGACTCGACAGCAACTCCAAGCCGTACCTTTGCGAAAGCGTGAGCAGGTTGAAACCGCGCGGCGCAAATCAGCAAAGGAGCGTGGGCTTGGACACGTGGAGTCACGTGGCGCCATGTGACCAAACCTCACTTTTGTGTGTGACTGCGCACTTGCACGGTCGCCTCGTTCGCCTCGCTCGGCAGCAGCGAGAGCGGCGGCGTGCGGCGGCCACTAGCTGTCGATGTCCAGCGACGCACAGGCCCGCTCGCTTGCTGCCAAGCAGACTGCGCGATCGCCTGCCCGCCCTCCCGTCGCCACTGCCTGACGGCACGCTCGACGGCAGCACTTGCCGCGACATTCAGATCGCGCGTTTGTCCGTCATGTTTGGGTGCGTGCAGCTGCACTTGTACCTGCTCCTGCTCCTGCACCTAAAACTGGCACTGACGCTGGCACTGTCGCTGCGTCGCCCCGTGCAAACAGCCAGAATCCGGCAGGCGGCGGTACGCCCTCGTTCTCGTTTGGCGCAAAGCCCGCAACCACAGCCCCTGCGGCGGCTGCACCGGGCATGTTTGGCGGCTTTGGTGCGGCGGCAACGCCTGCCACCTCGGCGCCTGGTGCAGGCGGTCTGTTTGGCGCTGCGGCTCCTGCCACCACCGCCCCGGCCGCTTCCTTTGGGTTCGGTGCGTTGCTTGTCTGCTCGACTGCTGCCCGGCCATCGGCCGTTCAAGTGCCGTTGCGCTGACTGCTGCTGCCTATTCCAGGTGCGGCCGCGAAGCCCGCCGGCCTGACGTTGGCAACAGGTGCGCCGGCATCGACCATGGGCCTGTTTGGCGCGGCGCCTGCGCCTGTAGCGACGACGGCTCCTGGCGGCATGTTTGGCAAGCCTGCCGTCACCACTACTGCCCCTGGCGGTGGTCTGTTTGGCGCTCAGGCGGCCGCACCGGCGGTCGGTGGTCTGCAGTTTGGACAGCAGCAGCAGCAGCAACAACAACAACAACAGCCACAGATCACAGCCAAGACCAAGTACTCGGACCTGCCCGATGCCGTGCGCCAGCAGATTGACGAGATCGAGTGCGTGTCTGCCTTGGCTGGCCTGCATTCATCTCCGCGTGCTGACCGCCTCATGCCACAGAAAGTTCATCCAGCAGCAGATCCATGTCTGCGACTCGATCAGCAACTCGGCCAGCGAGCAGCCCATCCGCGCCATTTCTGAAGAAGCGCAGCTCATCATGCAGGTGCGACCCTGTGCCTTGTTTCCTTGCAGCCCGACTAGTGTCCAATTGGTGTCCGATAGCTGCCCGATTGGCGTCCGATAGCTGCCCGAGAGACTGACACGGCCATGTCTGCAGAGACTCACGGGAGCCAAGAACATGCTCATTCGCGACAACCATGTCATGCAAGACCTAAAGAAGCAAGTCAACCAGGAGTTGCGCAACATGGATCTGGCTTCGCGTTACATCGACCGTGCACAGGCCAACAGCCATCCGTCAAAGTTTGCGGCCCCGCAGCACGATGCGTATGCAGCCTACTTTGCTGGGTTCGCCAACGAGCTCGAGCGGCGCATGCAGCTGTACCGCCAACACATTGAGGAGATCGAGGTCAATGTTCGCAGTCTGATGAGCTCCTCGTCCACACACTCGCCGCAAGGTAACCGAGCGTCGCATTCTCCTCCGTGCTGGTCAAACCCCCCTTGACTGACCCGCTTGTGTCGACAGCCATCCAGCGCATCATCCACAACCAGCACAATGGATTCCTTGTTGTTGCCAGCAAGGTCGCTCACTACCACGACCTCGTCGAGCGCGAACGGATCCAGTTTGAAAAGTTTAGCCAAAAGTACCTGGGCGATCCAAAGCCAAGCCGGCATTTCGCACAAGCTTCGACTGCGTTTGGCAGCACCAGCGGATTCAGCGGGCCTGGCATGCCCGCGAACGCCAGCAGCGCCGACGAGGGCATGTCGCTTTCTGCGATTGCATCGGCAACACTCAAACCCACCTTTGGCATCGCCGGACAGCAGCAACAGCAGCAGCCGCTCGCGCAACCACAGGCAGGTAGCCTCATGTCCGGAGGGTTCCAATCGGGAGCAGGGCTTGGTGGGCTTGGCGCTGCTGCCTCTGCGTCCAAGCCTGCTGCTGGCGTGTTTTCGTTTGCAACGCCTGGTGCGTCGGCTGCACCAGCACAAGCACCTGCAACGACGGCTGCGCCAACGCTTGGCGGGTTCTCTGGATTCGGAGCGTCGGCTGCACCTGCACCTACAACGACGGCTGCGCCAACGCTGGGTGGTTTCTCTGGATTCGGCGCGCCGGCAGCATCGCAGGCGGTACGACCCGGCTTGTTTGGTAAGACAGCTTGAGTGCGTGTGGCTTGGCTGGGCATGGCACGGCACGGCCGTACTGGACTGGCCGATCCATGACGGAATGGGATGGAGGCGTGGGATGCGTGCATCAAGTGGTTGGCGCTTGGAGGCGGTATATGCGGCTGCTTGGCCATGGCTGGGACTGCTCGTGCTTTGTTGGCTTGGCTACCTGGCTGCACAACAATGATGAAGTTTAAACCCCAGAAAAAAGATGGCGAGGCGCTTGCATCTCTGCCTCCTCAGTTCAAGCCATTCCATCCCGTCGTCTGATTCCGTCCCATCCGGGCCGCTGGGTTGCCAGACACTGTTGAATGGCAGTGTCCTGTCCTGTCCACATCCACGCCATCCTCGCACGAGACTGACGCTCTGCCCTGTGCCTGTCAGGTTCGACAGCCGAGTCAGTGGCACCCCCTGCGGCACTCACGCCTGCATCCACCACGACGGGCATGTTTGGATCTCTCGCGCCAGTGACGACCCAGCCGCCTGACGCACTGAGCAGCAACAAGCGCAGCAACAGTCTCGGAGATGCTCCCAACACCCGCCTGCGAACCACCTGATCCCACGGTGCCCTCTGGTTTCTCGTTTCTCGTCGTGTGCTGCTGAATGAATCCATGTCAAACTAGATGCGAGAGACGCGCAGAGACGCGAGGTGTTGGTTGTTTTGTGCACATGGCCGTATGGCTGAATGGTTTCAACTGGCGACATTCATGCATGAGAATTGGTCAAGGCGAGTGCAAGGCAGGCTGAGTGGAAAGCAGCAGGAGCAGGAGAGAGGCATGGAGAAGGATGAGCATCTGGCGAGCACAAGGCACAGCAGTGGCATGTGGTGGACTGGGACAGAACGCGTCTTGTGCAGACGCGATGGTTGCAAGGCAGACGCGCCACTGGACAGCAGCATGTCAAGGCAAGGCGACGTCAACAAGGGATGCAAAGGGAAAGAGTGGAAGTGCAGTGTGTTGCAATGGAACACCGCACTTGGGCGGCGATGGCTGCCGACACCGACGGCGAGATGCTCGCGACGGACTTGGATGCCAGATGGAGTGCTGCACCGCCGTGTGGTGGCGACAATCCCTCGGACCTGTCGGTGCCGCGGCTCTCTGGGATGGTCAGTGGTCCTGCTGCTGCTTGTGGTTGCTGCTGCTGCGTGCCAGCCACGATCAGCGATCCGGCCTTGGTCATTGCCTGCGTCTGCCGCCTGCTGCATTGGGATTGCCTGCACGTGCTCGGCTGCCTCGCTGCCATTGCGGCTGAAGCCGAGGCTGCTGGAGGTGACCGTGCCTCTGGCTGTGTGAATGCGGCATCCACCAGCAGCCAGCATGCTCACGGCCGCTGGCACTGCGATCGTGGCAAGTGCCGAGCACATGAGCAGCACAGCGACCAGCAGCCACCACTTGGATCTGTGCAGCTGCGTCGTGGTTGCCGCCACAACAACAAACACTTTCGGGCAGATGCCGCCCAAGGCCCGCAAGCCCACAAAGCGCCGTCCCACAAGCCAGCCGCCGAGCACCATCAAGAACGGTGGCCATGAGCAGGAGAGCCTTGCAGCCAAGGCCGCCGCCATCGTGCAGACCTCGTCACTGCCGGCCACTCGCTGGCAGCCATTGTCGCTGCGTTCGTTCAAGCCGTTCCGCCAGCGGCACTCAAGGAAGCGGCGTCGTTGTGCAGTCGCCGCAAGCCAGACTCGCCGCACAGCGAGCACAGCAGGCACCCGACTACTGGCGCTGTGTCCGCAAGAGATCCGGGACATGCTCAACACGCTGGCCCGCTCACTCGCTTCCTTCCGGCCGTCTCGATGTCGCCAAGATGGACAATCCGCCAGCGAGCGTTGTGGGTCGATGGCTTCCAGCAGGACTGGCAGGGCGATCTTGGCTGCCTGCCGCCTCGTTGGAACTCGAGGACGTTGCGCATGTCAGCAGTCGAGCATGTACCAGCGACTGTGCAGGCGATCCATTAGTGATTGATCCGATACATCCCACTCCAGAAGATGTGGCTGGATGCTATGCCGCTGAAACCCATAGTTGATCTCGGCATCATGGCCGTCGAAGGCAACTGCGTCGACTTTCTCAAGTATCTCCTTGGCAAGAATCTCGTCACGATCGAAGAGCTCGAACAGCACGAAGAGTGTGCCGATGAAGATTTGCAGAACTCTATCCTCAACCTTGCTGCAGAACGAGGCCGACTCGAGATGGTGCAGTATCTGCTGTCGCTTCCTGAGGTTAGCTGCACAGCAGGCACCATGGATCTTGCTGCATACTCGGGCAACTTGGATCTGGTCATTTGGTTCCACACCAACCGCACGGAAGGATGTACAGATGATGCAATGGACTGGGCAGCTGAGAATGGATATCTTGACGTCGTCCAGTGGCTTCATGCCAATCGTACTGAAGGATGCACAACAAGAGCGATTGACAACTCGGCACTTAACGGCCATCTTCAAGTCGTCCAGTGGCTCCATGCCAACCGCACAGAAGGATGCACAGCAGCAGCGATGAACAATGCTGCCAAAAATGGACATCTCGACGTCATCCACTGGCTTCTGGCCAACCGCACGGAAGGCTTCACTGCTATGGCCATCCTCAATGCCAAGACCGACAAGATCGCCGATGTTCTGGTCAAGAGTCTGACCCCCGAGAGACGCAACGCCATTGTCCGGGAGGTCATGCAAACTGGCGACAAGGCTGCCATCAGCCGCATTCTGTCTCTCCTTGCTTGATTGATCGCGTCTCTCAATAAAGGCAGTGACTCTATCCTGTCCTCGGAAGCCAGACCTCCGGTCTTGGACGAGTGCTTTCGAGTGTATATGACCGTGCACGCTACTTCGACAACCTTCGGTCGTTGCAACAGTGATCGCGCGTTTCGTCTTCTCGATCCCCATCCACCTTGTTCTCTTCTTCTTCTTCTTCTTCTTCTTCTTCTTCCTCTTATTTCTTCCTCTTCTTCTTCGCATTTGTGTCTACTTCTTTTGATACCATTGTTTGTGTTTCCCACTCGTGACTTTCATACCATCCACTCAAGTCCGAGCCTGTCTATCCCCACCAGCTGCAGAGTGTGTGATCCAACTGTTACCCTGCCGAGCCACCACGCCGGCATCCCCCCTCACTCCCCACGATCCGCCCCCGAATAAACAAGTGTGTGCCAGCCAGTACATTCAAGCATCGGCCATCAATGACAAGGAGAAGGAACAGAGTGAGCGACACAGTCACTTGATGAGACGCGTGGATTCAGAGTATCCCTCGAGTGCCACGTCGTTAAAGTCGTGGTCGCCGTCAGTGTCAACCGGATCCGCCGTCTGGTGTGCGAGCGGCACCATTGGCTGCATATCAATCTCAATCCCCGCCATGCCCGTCTGCCCACGCGACGTGTATCCCTGCAACCCGACACCGAGTCCAACACCGAGTCCAGCACCGATCGCTGCCGATCTCACAGGCCATCCATGCCGCTGTTGCCACCCGCACCGCCGTCCCGCCAGCCTTCGCAAGCCGTGCACGCTCAGCCGCCTCGTTCTCCAGCAGCGTTTTGCGGCGATACAGCAGAATGACCGTGATGCTGATGGCAGACACGGCAGCGAGACCTGCCAGCTGGATGTCAAGGTACTTGAGCCGCTTCTTGGCTGGCTTGGTAACCACGGGCGGCGGGTCCATGTCCACGTCCGTCGCATTCCGCGGTGGCTTGCCGAGCAGCAGCCGCAGATCAAGATCGAGCGTGTCCAGAGCAGTGAGGATGTCGGTTGATCCGCGGAACACGGACGAGAGCGTTGCGGCGACGAGGGCCGAGACGTTTGGATAGAGGTGCGACGAGAGCGTGGTGGGCCGCTGTGTGTACAATGTGCGCTTGTGTGTGCGGCATGTCGTCTCTTGGAGAGCCGCGATCGCGGGATCTGTGCATCACTGGTCAGTCGACGCATACACGCACACGCACTCCCTTCTCCCTCTCCTTCTCGCTTCACAAACGCGTGATGGTGCACGCACAAGCAGCCACTCACCAAGACACAGCGCGGAATACGTCGGCACAAGGCCGCTTGCCGTGTCGGCATCGCTGGCAAACACACGACGCTGGTACGACTGCGAGGTCAGGTAGTCAACGACACGCACCGCTGCAGCAGGGTTGGCGGCCGTCTTGGCAACACCCATGTACATGCCGCCAATGACGCCAGTGCCCGCATTGCCCGCAAGTGCAGCAGGCAGCAGTGCAGGCACGCTCACGACACCGAGATCAAAGCCCACGTCACGCAGACGGCCGGCGACAGCCGATGTTGTGTGCAGGAACACGGCCAGCGATCCCGTGAACCGCTCCAGAGCCTCGGCGGGTCCAAACTCTTCAATGTCGGCAATGTCCATGATGCCGAGGTTGAGCCATGTGACGAACTTTGAGAGCGCGAGCGCAAAGTCCGAGTCGGCGACTGTGATGCGGCCGCGTGTGTCGATGATGGATCCGTTGGCGCCAGCAATCCAGTCGCTGGCGAGCAGCATCCAGTCCTCGTTGCCTGTCGCATGCAGCAGCGTGAGTGTGGCGATCGAGGATGGCTGTTGGCACGCAGAGGATGGCTGCAAACACGCAGAGAGGCAGGATGAGCGGCGTGTGGCGCTTACGGGAAAACGACGAGGTGTAGCCAACGAGCTTGTAGTTCTCTGCCGCGCGCTCGTTGACGAGGATCGACTGCAGCATCTCTTCCATCTCGTCAAGGGACGATGGCGGATCGTCGTATCCGTG
This sequence comes from Entophlyctis helioformis, assembly GCA_025526915.1. Lineage (NCBI taxonomy): Eukaryota > Fungi > Chytridiomycota > Chytridiomycetes > Chytridiales > Chytriomycetaceae > Entophlyctis > Entophlyctis helioformis. The sequence continues at coordinate 25,917 of JAHLKH010000058.1, read as the reverse complement.
GCTCGACAGGTACCGCTTGTTGTACACAAGCAGGCTCGTGTCGACGAGTGCGGGCATTGCCACTGTCAGCAGCCATGGCCATGGTCAAGGTTGCGATGCCAGATTGCAGCGTTGTGAGTGGACAATGACGTGGTGTGTGAGAGTGTGAATGAGTGTGTGAGAGACCGAGTGGCAGACTGCGAGCAAGGCAAGACATACACAGTTTGGATCGCATCGATCCGCTGGACAGCATGGCCGGCACGGTGTCGGACCCGATGGTGTCGTCCCACGCCCACAGATCCAGGAGGCATTGCTCCAGCACGCCGACCAGCGTGATGTCCATCCACAGCACATCAAACGCTGCCGCCGCATTCCCGCTCGCTGTCGTGTTCGCAGCTGGACTTGCAGCGCACACAGACTGCACAGCTGCAATGTACTCGGCAGTCGACGCGGGCTCGGGCAGGTACGAGTACGTGATCGAGACGCCAACAGCTGCTGCCCACTGTGTCTGGATATCGAGCAGCGCGGATGAAGGTGCGTGGCGGGCGAGAGCGAGGACACGCACGGCTCCTTTGCCTGATGTGCGGAACGACGGATCTGCTGTCGCACTGCCATTGCGAGGCGTCATGTCTGGATAGTGCGTGCGGTTGCCGGCGAATGCTGGTGGGACGGACATTGCGCGTGTGCGCGTATGTTAGCGGCACTGCCTGTGGTTGTGGTTGTGGTTGTGGGATGGTGGGCGATGCAGTGTGGTGACGCACCTGCGTGGATGAGCGGTGGTGATGCGAGCAGACTGAGCAGACTGAGCAGACTGAGCACAGCTCCGATCGAGACGAGGGACGCAGCAGCAGCTGTGACACTGCCGCTGCCCCTTCTGCTGCTGCCCCTTCTGCTGCTGCCTCTTGTTGGCCGCATTGTCGCGCGCATTCGCGTGGGTTTGGCGTCTGCGTTTGTCGCGTCGCTGGGCAAGCGGCGGCTTCTTGGCGGCACGAAAACAAACGCAAAATGCTGCGAGCGAGAGCCGCCAGAGCAGCAGCAGCAGCAGCAGCCAGAGCAGCAACCACACGCACGGCGCTCGCTCGCTTGAATGCGGCCGCCTGTGCACCGCAGCGCCGCAGCCTGGCCACGGCCGCCGCAGCAGCCGCCGACGCTGCCGACGCCGCCCCGGCCGTGCCCATTGTGCAAGGCGCCGTCTTCCGGCCCAGGCTCGAGGAGCACTACTACAACACCGTCCTCGAGGATCTCCTCGTGCTCACGTACGATCACTCGTCGCCGCTGGCGTCGCTGCCGCTGCTCAACGGCCCGCTGGCAGACGCCGTGCAGCAGACGGTCGCCGCAGCGTCCAAGGCCGCCGCCACAGCCGCCGCCGAGCAGGTCGCAGCCGCCGAGACCACCGCAGCGACGCTCGCCGCCGACGGCAACGTGGACGCAGCAGCCGCCATGAAGACGTCAGCCGAGCGACTGCGGCTGCAGTACGAGTCGCCGTCGTTTGCGCAGCTGGACGGCGAGCGGGCGGCAGCGTTTGCGCAGTCGGTGCATGCGCAGTGGCACCGGCGGTCGCAGCAGACGCCGTACCCGCTGCACGAGCTGTACTCGACGACGCTGCCGATGCTGCCGACGCACCCCGAGTCGGCGCACATCCCAACGTCGCTGCTGTCGATCGAGAACAGCACGCAGGAGCTCATGAAGCGCCGGTACCGCAAGATGATGTACAACCCCATCGACTACACGGCCGTGCCCAAGGAGATTCTGTTTGCGAAGCCGCCTGCGCCGCCCGCAGCGCCGTTTGCGCCGGTGCCGTCGCGCATGCCGGTGCTCAAGCGCGTGGTGCTCAAGATCTGGTGCGAGGCTGCCGTGACCAACAAGTGAGCGTTGAACGTCGTGTCGAGGCGTGGCATGCTTTGTCAGCTGCATGGTGGCATGCCATGGTGACTCGCCACTCTGGCAATCTGCAGCCATGCACCGCCTGCCTCTGAACCAAACTGACACGGCCGATCATCGCACCACAGGAACATTCTGCTGTCGGCCGTCATGTCGCTGCAGAGCATCTCTGGCGTGCGGGCCGACCCGCTGTTTGCCGAGGTCGGCGACGCCGCCAAGCGCATCCGTGCGGGCATGCCGCTCGGAGCACGCGTCGAGCTCACTGGACCGCGCATGTTCGAGTTTGTCGACAAGCTCACGCAGTGCGTCATGCCGCGCATTCGCGAGTTCAAGGGTCTGAACCCCACCGGCGACGGCGCGGGCGCCATCTCGTTCAAGCTCCCGGACACGGCGATTGGCTACTTCCCCGACATTGAGCCGCATTTCGACATGTTCCCGCGGCTGTTTGAGACGGACGTGATTCTGCACACGACGGGCAAGAACGACTGGGAGACGGCGCTCTGCCTGTCTGCGTTCCAGATGCCGTTCATGGCGGAGCGTGTGCAGGCAGCCGAGGCGGGCGACAGCAAGGCTGGCAGCGATGATCCATGGGCACAGATCCGGTCTGCCAAGACGCGTGAAGAGCGTATCGCGCTGCACAAGGCGGCGCAGTCTGCCAAGAAGAAGTAGGAGGCGAGTGTGCAATAAAGGGGCAGGTATAATGATTTCCTTTGCCGTTGTGGTTGTGGCTGTGGTTGTGCACTCGCGGCCATCTGGCAGTGGACAGTGGTTGCTGCGTGCGCCATGGCCGATCAGCTCCCTGTGCAAGAGTCTACCGCCAGCAAGGCACACCAATGGTCGAGCGTCGTTGTTGAGCATCGTGGTTCAACTCCCTCATATCATTGTTTCCCACAGATCCAGCAAGCGTTTTCGGCATGGACGACCAAACGGCTGCAGATGAGGCGTCTGGCCTGCGTCATCGCTCGCCTGCGACGGCGGCGGCAGCAACGTTGCAAGCCGCAGCAGCCGAGACCATGCCACATGCAGATGTGGCCGACAAGAGCAGCAAGGAGCCGTCGGCAACGACCACCACGACCACGACGACGACCACAGCAGCGGCAGCCGTGGTCGTCACCAGCACAAGCACGCCTGTCCGCTGGCGCCTCATCTTGGCCATCGGAGTGCTCCTGGGCATGAGCGTGACGCTCTTCATCACCCGCCGCCAGGTGGCCGAGCAGCTCGACCCGCTGCTGCCGGACCACCTGCGGTCGGACAAGGTCGCCGAGTCGATCCTCACGGCGCTGGGCGTGGAGCCCGACTCGGATATTGCCGCGCGGCTGGGAGATGCGTTTGACCCTGCGCGGATCCTTGGCGCCTTTGGCGGCCGCTTCAAGCCTGCGTCTGCCACGGGCGGCGACGAGGAGTTTCTGCCTGGTGCACGGCTGGCGGTCGACGAGGGCCTGACTCTGAAGGTGCGTCTGCAAGTGTCATTACCCAGCACGGGTCCCTGCTTGCCCGTGTGCGGCTCGTCTTGCCGAGCCGGATCTTCGTTGGCGCGACGGCAGCCGGCGTGCACGTGTTTGCGGCGGCTTGTAGCTGACGGCTGGCCGCGCAGCATCCCGTCGTGTTCATCCCAGGCATCGTGTCCACGCAGCTCGAGGCGTGGAACCCGCCGCCCATTCTGACGACGCCAGAGGACGACATTGCGGCCCACACGGAGCACAAGTCGGCTCGCTGCGGCCAGAAGTACTTTCGCAAGCGGCTGTGGGGAACGATGACGCAGTTCCGCGCGCTGCTGCTGACAAGGAGTGCTGGATCGAGCACATGAGGCTGGGCAAGGACGGCCTTGATCCGCCGCATGTTCGTCTGCGTGCTGCTCAAGGACTCGAGGCTGCAGACTACCTGTTTCCTGGGTAAGCCTGCCGGCCCACGGCATATCTTTGCTGCGTGATGGCTGCGTGATGGCTGCTGATGCGCTCTTCAGGTTCTGGGTGTGGGCCAAGATGATCTCCAACTTTGCTGCACTCGGTGCCGACAGCAACAGCAGTAAGTGGCGTCCACGGCGTGGAGTCCAGTGTGATCAGCCCGGTGCTCATATCATGCACGACTTGCAGTGCATCTGGCCGCATACGACTGGCGTCTGTCGTTTGCCAACCTCGAGATCCGCGACCAGTTCTTCTCGCGTCTCAAGGCGACCATCGAGATCATGCACAAGGGCTCGGGCTCAAAGGTGCTCATCACAGCGCACTCGATGGGCAACATTGTGTTCCACTACTTTCTCTCGTGGGTTCGGTCCGAGACGGGCGGCGCTGCCGGCGAAGACTGGCCCGACACGCATCTGGCGGGCTGGGTCAACATCGCCGGTCCAATGCTTGGCGTGCCCAAGAGCCTTGCGCCGATGATCTCTGGCGAAACACGAGAGTCTGCCCAGCTCAACTCGTACGCCGCGAGTGTGCTGGAGCAGTTTCTGTCGCGTGACGAGAGAGCGTCGCTGTTCCGGTCATGGGGCGGTCTGGCGTCCATGTTTCCCAAAGGCGGCCAGGGCGTGTGGGGCAAGCCTGGCCAGCGCGCACCGGACGCCCCAGCAGACTCTCCTGGCAACAGTTTTTCAGAGATTATCACGATGCACCAGATCCCTGCGGATGGCACGGATGAGCCCGTTGTGACGGTTCTTGGCTCAGACCAGGCGATCGAGTTTGCCCAGCGCGCAGTGGGCGAGCCGTATGCGAGCCAGTGGACTCGCGACTACGACTACAGGGCCGCCGAGTCGCAGGCGGACATTGATGCTTCTGTTGAGCGTCCCGAGACATGGGCAAACCCGCTGCTGTCAGCGCTCCCGACGTTCAAGTCTGGCGAGTTCCGCATCATGTGCGCGCATGGCATTGGCACACCGACCGAGCGCAAGTACTTTTACGAGGCGTTCAAGGGCACCAACCCGACCGCCACACCGGCGCCCGGCTCAGCAGGCCCGTCGAACGTGGACTGCAGCCTCGCGGCCAACGCCAATGCGGCAGCGTGTCTCGACCGGCCAGTTCTCGACCAAGAAGGCATTGCACACACGCTCAAAGTGTCATACAACGATCCGGCGTCAGGCATCACCAACGGCATCCAGGCGTCTGATGGCGACGGCACCGTGCCGCTCATGTCGCTTGGGTACATGTGTGCACACGGCTGGCGCACGCCGCGGTACAACCCGTCCAACATTGCTGTTGTCACGCGCGAGCTGTCCAATGACAAGCCGTCGTCGATCATTGACCCGATTGTGCGCGGGCCGGACTCTGTGGACCACACCGACATCATGGGCAACCACCGGCTGATTGAGGACGTGCTGCGGATGGCGTCTGGGCGTGGGCACGAGCTGGTGGACCAGATCGGGTCCGACATTGTCGACATTGCCCGCCGAGTCCACCTTCCCCAGTTTTGAAGATTGTTGATTGAATGCCGATTCCAGTCACGTGCCTTTTCACGTGACCGCCTTTTTTTGAATCGGGCCATTGTGCCGAGCGGTCGTTGTCATATTGCAATCCAGGTGGGTGGCGTGCTCGAGGATGCATGACGTCGGCTGGCTGTCGGCTGGCCGTCGACTGGTTGCTGATGCGTGCTGCTGACTCTCTGGCCGTGGTGCGATCTGCCGGACAGGTTTTCAAGCGGTCAGAATGGGCAACGTGCGTGGTGACAGAGCTGCTTGGGCTGGCTGGTTGGCTGGCTGGTTGATGGGCAGTGAAGTGGGCAGGGCAGGGCAGACATGCCATGCGCTTGCTGAGTGTAGACTAGAAGGCAGGCAGCCATGCAGGCAGCCATGCAGGCAGAGACTAGAAGGCTGGCAGACTAGAAGGCTGGCAGGCTGGCAGGCTGGTATAGCACGGCGACTCACACTGCGATGGAATGGCGTGGAACGGCTCGGAACGACAGGGAGCCAAGGCAGCAATGCGCCGCGAGCGCGCGGGCAAGGACGAGGGCAAGGCCAAGAGCCAGCTGAAGACGGTGCGTTGCGGGTGTGGCTGTGGCTGTGGGTAGATGGCTGCAGATGGCTGCAGATGGCTGTCTGGCACTGGATTGCTGCTTTGGACGTGGTTGTGGGATGCGTCGTCGTGATCGTCGTCGTCGTGATCGTCGTCGTCGTAATCGTCGTCATAAGCCAGCGGCGCACTGACTCTTGTCGCACGCACGCCTGCAGAACCAAGCGGCCATGAACATCATCTGCAGCGTGTGCAGACAGACGTTCCTGCAGACGATCAAGCGCAAGGCGCTCGAGGAGCACATTGCCTCGAAGCACTCCGGCAAGGAGTTTGCCGCGTGCTTTCCCTCGTTCACCGACTGAGCGCAGGCCCATGTTGACAATACAGCCACATTACAGTCACATTACAGTCACGCTGCCTGTTCCTACCCGCTGTTTTACAGCTGTCTTGCACCGCTGGCTGTTTTACAGCAGCCTCCAGCGTAGTGCGCTGTTTGTGATGCCGCTGATCTGCCTGGTTTGCCTTCGCCATCGACAACATCATCAACGCCATCAATCGCATGCCGACGCACGCACGGCAAAAGCAACACCTCGACAACCGCATCGACAACCGGCAGCAGAAGCAGCAGCAGCGCCTGGCCCTGATGCCCGCCGCCGCAGCACCCACGGCACCCACGGCGCCGGCATTGCACCTGCAGCCGTCGCTGCTCGCCACCGTCACGGTGTTTGCCGAGCAGAGCTTCGAATCCACCGTCGCCCTCACCCGCAAACTCTTTTTCCCCCCGCCTTCCCACCAGCGGTCGTCGCTTTCACGTATTCCCTCGCCCTTTGCCTACCCCTCGACAGCGACCAACTGCAGGCGCACGTTCAAGGCCTTCATCGCCAGGACGATCGCACGCTGCCCGATCTGCTGCCCGCCGTGGATCTGGCGGCCATTCTTGCAGCAGCAGCAACAACAACAACATCTGCAACAACACCTGCAACTGCGGCGTTGGCAGCTGTCGCGGCAACTCCACAAACCACCATGCAGCTTGCGGCTGAGCTCGACAGACGGCTTGAACGTCTGGCTGCCGACTTGGCGGCCATCGAGCAACTCGCCAGCCTCTTCGACGCCACGACGCAGCAGCCTTGTCCCTCGGCATTGGCCGTGCCTGCACATGTTGGCAGCAACAACACCACCGCAGCCACGCACGCCATAGAGTACAGCGGCAGCGACATCGACGCCAGCAAGCAGCCTGTGCCGACCTTGGACGAGTACGCGCAGTTCCAGTTCTCGCTGCTCAGGCGTGCCATGCTTCTGCGCTTCGGCTCGCCTGCCCTCCTCGTTACCGAGCCCGTCGCACTCGCTCTGCGCGCTTCCATTGCCGTGTCGTCGCGCATGTCGGGCGTCGCGACGCTCCTTGTGCCTGCCATTGCGTCGCGAGTCCGCCAGCTGCAGCACACGCTTTTACAGAAACAGCATCGCCATAGCGTGCAGTTGCTCGCCCTGCAAGACAAGCAGCAGCTTCTCGCCTCGTTGCGCAGCATACAGTCGGCCGTCCAGACCTTGCGGCAGGGCGGCGGCCCCCTCTCAATAGACATGGCGCCTCACTCACAGCACCAGCCAAACGCGAGTCTGCCGCAGATCTTGATGACAGACTGTGATGCGATTACCCAGCAGCCTTTGATACCCACCATCGTTGCATCCCAACCTGCACCCCTGGCTGCCGCTCCTCCTCCCCCTCCTCCCCCTCCACCGCCACCGCCACCTCCTGCCATGGCAGCTACAACGCCAGTCGCACCTTTCCGTAGACCAGACACTCAAGCCTCGCGATCCATTCCTCTCCAGAGCACGTCAGACGACGCTCGCGCTTCCGGCCTCGGCATGCGCATGCCGCGCGCTCTCATGGACCAGCTCAAGTCTGGGCTGGCTGCTGCTCGCCCACCGACGGCACCCACGCCATCCGTGTCGCTCGCACACCAGCCGGCGTCTGCTGCGCCTGCCCATCCCGAGGCTGCTGCCATATACTCGGCGTCGTTGGCGTCTGGCGTGCCGCTGTCGGTGTCGTCTTCCACCTCGCCGTCGCGCTCGTCGTCGTCGTCGTCGTCGTCGTCGTCGTCCTCAACCATGTCTCTGCACGCATCGCAGCAGCAGCAGCAGCAGCAGCAGCAGCAACACGTGGACGGACCGGCTGCGTTCCAGACAGAGCTGCTCGCAGGACGCGGCCGGCTACGTGCCATCTCGCTTCGTCGCACACCCAGCGGCACGCCAGTGTCGATCAAGAAGACGGCCCAGCTTGTGACGGCCAACGATGTTGTTCATGCGGCGCTCCGCAAAAAGTTTTGCCACTTCGACTCGCAGGATGACTGATTGTCTTGCCTGCTTGCATGCTCGCTCGCTGGTGTCTCGTCGCACAACCAATATCTATAAAAGAAGAGTTGACTCGGTTTCATTTGCTTGTGATACAAGAGACGTCCGGGGGTCGGGGAAAAGTGGCGTGACGTGACGTGACGAGAGGGAGTCGGTTGAGAGAGACGCGGGGATGTCCGGTGATGGGACAGATCTAGTTGATGTGGTCGCGGTCGTGCACCTGGTTGTATGTCGCACCAGCTGGCTTTCTGGACGTGATGGCGCGGCTGACGACAAACGCGACGTAGAGCACGGCCAGCGAAAGCAGCACGACGGACACGTAGATGCCCGTGTCCACCTGCTTGGGTGCCGCCATCTTCTCGGTGCGCAGGTTCTGCATGTGCCGGGATGTCAGTCTTGCTCATCGCGCTCGTGTGGGCAGACAGACGATCCCAGATGCAGATGCAGTGCACCGCTACTTACAGCCGTCTTGTCAACGTCCCACAGACCAGCCTCGTCCTCTGCCATGTCGGCCTCGGTGCCCTTGTCCTTGATGACAGGCGTCTCGTCCTCGGGCTGCGGCGGCGCCATCAGCGGCAGGCCGACCGTGTGGTTGCCCTGCTTGCCCTCACCCGCCGGCTCGGCGGGCTTGACACCAAACTGGCGCACGTTGTTGACAATGTAGCGGAACAGCGGCTCCGGCTCGTCGGCCTCTGGGTACTCCTCCACAAGCTTGCCCTTGATGTAGAGCAGCGTCGTCGGGAATCCTGCAATCGCCCGCTGCTTGTGGCAGTAGGCTTCATGGTCGGCCGCGCACTCGACCTTGGCCATGCGGAAGCCGTAGCGGTGGAGCTCGGCGGCATCGACCTGCTTCTGCACCGTCAGGAACTTGGGGCCGAACCGCTGCGACTGGTGGCACCTGCTCGCCGTTGTGCCGTGCGCTTGTCAGTCCTATGCATGCGCAGTGTGCACAATGTTCGACGTCTGCGTCTGCGTCTGGTTGTGCACCGTTGAAGGCGTCGGTGCATTGAGGCGTCCGTGGATGATGAAACGGCAGGCTGCGACCGCCAGGCAGGCAGGCAGACAGCCAGGCACTGCCAGCGGTGCCTGGCCCGCCCACCGCAGCCAAAGCATGCCGCCCGCCGCACGGCCCAGTCCAGCCGCCCGCAGCGGTGCACACTCGACCGCAGCCGCCCACGGCACCCCACCAGCGCCGCCACAGCGACAACGACAACGACAACCACAGCCTGCGTCGCCAGCCAATCCTCACCAGTGAGCGCTGTACGTCAGCAGCAGGATGGGGGTCTGGTCAATGGCGCCCTGGATCTCCTCAAAGTTGATAAACTTGGTGTCCTTGTCGGCCTCGTTGGCCGCATGCAGCAGCGTCAGCTTCTCCTCGCGGGTGAGTCTGCGTCCATGTGCGGCGCCGGCGAGCGCAACCGTCAGCCACCCGATAATCGTCGTCAGTTGCATATTTTAAGTCGTCGGGGAAAGCCAGAGAAAAATTTATGGACGCTGTTGTGCACCAGCGTTCATCGCATGCGTCTTGCTGCCTCTCATCAAGCATCGGATCTGGCTGCAGGCTGCTGCTGGCACTCTCGGCCGTGTCAGATCTGAGCCGCCATGCTTTATCGGCATTTCCATGTGCACCAGTTTGCTCCACGATGCAGGCATCCGTTGTAAACAAGCCAGCAGCCTACGGATGTAAACATTGGCTGCCTATGCTTGCGGCCACTTATGCAAACAGCAGGCATGCCGCCATAGCGCTCACTGATTCGCCACTTTTGTTGACATCCCAAGAGATCTGTTTGCGTGGGCGTGGCGGCTCATCAACACACCGTATTTACATTGTTGGTGGAGAGGGTATGGTCCGCAGCACCGCCCATTGGTCTATAAAAGGCAGTCGGCCGCCTGCTGATCTGTCAGCCATCTCGCCAAGAAATCGCCAAGCGCACGACAAGTTGTCAAGCCAAGAGATGATTGCCAAGACCCTCGTGTTCCTGCTCGCTGCTGCCATCGGCACGCCCTCGCTCTTCTCCGCCGGCGTGCACGCCAAGCCAAACAGCGGCAGAGATCTCACCAAGCGCGGATTCAAGACCGACGATCTCCCCGACTTTGTTGGAACCATCAAGCTGCCGAGCCCGGCTTTCTCACGCATCCTCGACTTTGGCGGCCGCAACCCGTCGCTCTTCATCACCCAGTTCAGCCGCGGTGACGACGGCGTCTCTTACTACACCGATTCCAAGTTTGTGAACAAGTCTCCGATCCCGCTGCCTTCCAAGATTCCCGGATCGATTGTGTGGCCAAACGAGGTCACCGTTGCACCTCGCAGCGTCTTTGGCCAGACAGGCACGCTCTACGCCGGTGGCTTCCTCGCTGGCCCAGCCAACAACGGCAGCATCACCTTCTCGGCACGCAACGCTGACGGCACGCAGGCTCCGTTTGTCGAGCTGTTCCGCAGCACGGAGAACTACTTTTACCACCGCGCCGAGTTCTTTGACATCAACAACGACGGCAAGCTCGACATTGTGTCCTGCCGCGCCAAGTTCCAGCCGCCCTTCTTCCCAAGCGATCTCGTCTGGTTTGAGCCCGTCGACCCGAGCAAGCCCGTTGCGGCCAACGGATGGGTTGAGAGGGTCGTTGGCAAGGGCTGCGACACCTTCTTCCAGATTGTGGATCTGTCCGAGGGACGGGACAAGTCGACCACCACGGCCACGACGGGCGGCCGCCAGGATCTGGCCATCATCTCTGCCAAGTACTGGGGCAAGGGTCTGGTGCTCATCCGCGCCATCGACCCCAGTCTCGGCCTGCACATCGCCTCCAACCTGATCATCACCGACATCGACCCAGCCATTGGCGACGCGTTTGACCTCCAGTTTGTTGACCTCAACGGCGACGGCAAGAAGGATCTCCTCGTCACCAACCATCTGGCCAACTCGCAAGGCGCCGTGTACGCGTACGAGGTCCCTGCTGACGTCTCCAAGCCCTGGCCCCGCCGCACTCTCGCCGCACAGTTCCCCGTCGTGATTCCCGGCAGGGTCAAGCTGCCCCCGGTGCTGCCGCGCCTTCTTCCCCACCGTCCAGCACGAGCGCCAGGGTCGCAAGCCCCACATTGTCGTCTCGGGCGACGGATCCACCCGTGCTACATGCTTGTCCCACACAGCGAAGACCAAGACAACTGGCGGTACAGCCTCCGGATTCTCCATGACTGCCCTCGCACGGTCGGCGCCGTGTCTGCTGGCGATACTGATGGTGATGGCAAGACCGAGATCTTTGTGCCGTGCCTCGAGGGCAACTATGTTGCCGTCTTCTCGTACTAGGCTCCACGATCGTGACACTGCCCACCTCCTCTTGACCAGAGTCTTAATAAACGCCGTGTTGTGCTCTATCTGTGGAGTTGTGCGGACGGAATGTCTTCTCTTCTGTCAGCTTGGATCGCTCAGACGCATGTCCTTGCCGATCTCCAAGACGCCGAGTAGCTCTTCAGGGCAGACACGCTCATGCACACCTGTGGGCAGTGGCATAGCAGGAGTCGCATGCCAGCTTGGTGGTCTTACCGTCGTCGATGCCCAGCGGATGCTTCTTCTGGGCGACCGACCTGTGCTTGGCAGCGAACACCGTCGGGCGGTGAGACCGCACAGGCTTGAGGAGCGGGCGAGCAGGCAGCCGACAGTGGGTCCAGACGGGCCTTCTTGAGCAGCTCGCGCAAGCTGGCGCCGTCGAGAGCGACGGCGTGCCTGACAGCGCACGCCAGGTGGGAGGACAGCCAGACAGCCCCACTCGACCACTCGCACGCTGCCCAGCAATGCTGGCTTTGAACGCGAGCGGGTGCTGGCCTGCCACGTGCAACGGGTCTAACGACACGCTGTGCACCGCGTGCCAATCGTCATTATTGTCGACATTGGCCGTCTGTACACACGGTGCGAGGGCCGGGGGCCTCGGGGTATCTGCTGGCGATGGGCTGGCTGACAAAGAGCCAACGCCGCCTCATCTTTCGCGCCATCCCCATTCATCCGCCCGTGCTGCCCTGCCACGCGACCCGTATTCCCCTTTTCCACGTGTTCGACCCCTGGGCTCACCCCAATCCTCCACACACTTGGCTGCTCCTGCCTGCGTATGGACCGTCATCTGAGACCTCAGGTATCACGCCATTCGCAATCGTGCTTCCATCAGTGTCGGCGATTCCCGCTCCAATAAGGGTGCAGAGAGAGCCACACCACAGCTGAATAAAAGGGGGCGGGGCGCACCCAGCGCACGACAAGCTGCCAAGCCAAGAGATGATTGCCAAGACCCTCGTGTTCCTGCTCGCTGCTGCCATCGGCACGCCCTCGCTCTTCTCCGCCGGCGTGCACGCCAAGCCAAACAGCGGCAGAGATCTCACCAAGCGCGGGTTCAAGACCGACGATCTCCCCGACTTTGTTGGAACCATCAAGCTGTCGAGCCCGGCATTCTCACGCATCCTTGACTTTGGCGGCCGCAGCCCGTCGCTCTTCGTCACCCAGTTCGGCCGCGGTGACGACGGCGTCTCGTACTTCTCTGACCCAAGTTTGTCACCAAGTCCCCGATCCCGCTGCCTTCCAAGATTCCCGGATCGATTGTGTGGCCAAACGAGGTCACCGTTGCGCCTCGCAGCGTCTTTGGCCAGACAGGCACGCTCTACGCCGGCGGCTTCCTCGCTGGCCCAGCCAACAACGGCAGCATCACCTACTCGGCACGCAACGCCGACGGCACGCAGGCTCCGTTTGTCGAGCTGTTCCGCAGCACGGAGAACTACTTTTACCACCGCGCGAGTTCTTTGACATCAACAACGACGGCAAGCTCGACATTGTGTCCTGCCGCGCCAAGTTCCAGCCGCCCTTCTTCCCAAGCGATCTCGTCTGGTTTGAGCCCGTCGACCCGAGCAAGCCCGTGCGGCCAACGGATGGGTGAGAGGGTCGTTGGCAAGGGCTGCGACACCTTCTTCCAGGTTGTGGATCTGTCCGAGGGACGGGCCAGGTCGAACACCACGGCCACGACGGGCGGCCGCCAGGACCTGGCCATCATCTCTGCCAAGTACTGGGGCAAGGGCCTGGTGCTCATCCGCGCCATCGACCCCAGTCTCGGCCTGCACATCGCCTCCAACCTGATCATCACCGACATCGACCCAGCCATTGGCGACGCGTTTGACCTCCAGTTTGTTGACCTCAACGGCGACGGCAAGAAGGATCTCCTCGTCACCAACCATCTGGCCAACTCGCAAGGCGCCGTGTACGCGTACGAGGTCCCTGCTGACGTCTCCAAGCCCTGGCCCCGCCGCACACTCGCCGCACAGTTCCCCGTCGTGATCCCTGGTCAGGGTCAAGCTGCCCCTGGCAATGCGCGTGCCTTCTTCCCCACCGTCCAGCACGAGCGCCAGGGTCGCAAGCCCCACATTGTCGTCTCGGGCGACGGATCCACCCGTGCGTACATGCTTGTCCCACACAGCGAAGACCAAGACAACTGGCGGTACAGCCTCCGGATTCTCCATGACTGCCCTCGCACGGTCGGCGCCGTGTCTGCTGGCGATACTGATGGTGATGGCAAGACCGAGATCTTTGTGCCGTGCCTCGAGGGCAACTATGTTGCCGTCTTCTCGTACTAGGCTCCACGATCGTGACACTGCCCTCTTCCTTTGCTAGAGCCTCAATAAACGCCGTGTTGTTCTACCTGCCGAGCCTTAGTGAGATGCGGAGCAGCCGCACCAATCCCTCCCACTGCCGATGGCGGCTGCCAATACACATCTTGCAGTGTTGCCACGCCCGCCTGCCCATCCCGAACCCGGTTGATCTGCGCGTGAACCATTGTGCCCCGGTTGATGTGATTTTGCGGCGAGAGCATATATAGCCGGCTGCTCATCAACAACGTACTCGCTCCACCACTAAGATGACCACTGGACCCGCTTGGAAGACGGCGCTGCTCCGTGCCTCGACTGCCGGCCGCACCCGCATGCCCGTTGTGTCGCTCGCACACGGCTCGCCCATGCTCATCATGCCCGAGTCTGCGGGCAAGTCCAAGTTCGACGACGTCAACAGCATTGGCGGTCCCAACGGCAGGCTCGCCACCTTCCTGACAGAGTTTGGCCCGTTCCTGCTCGACGAGTACAAGCCCAAGGCTCTTGTTGTGTTTTCCGCGCACTGGGAGACCAGCAACGGCGTCGAGAGTGAGTCTATTGTGTCTGTCTGTCTGTCTGTCTGTGCGGCAGACGGCGCGGCCTGTCGCCAGTACTGACGCCTGGTGCACAACCAACCAGTCATGTCCTACGACAAGAACCACCTGCTGTACGACTACTACGGCTTCCCCAAGGAGCTGTACAACCTCGACTTCCAGTCCAACGGCTCGCCGGCGATCGCATCGCGCATCGCATCGCTGCTCGCCGCCGCCCACATCCCCGCACGCACCATCACCAAGGGCCGCGGCCTCGACCACGGCGTGTTTGTGCCGTTCCTGAAGATGCTGCCCAACCCGGTGCCGATCCCCATTGTCGAAGTGTCGATGCACACGCTCGACCCGCACGCGCTGCTTGCACTCGGCGCAGCCCTGTCGCCGCTCCGCGACGAAGGCATCCTCATCATCTCGGGCGGCCTGTCCATCCACACGTTTGACGAGTTTGACGCATGGGACCCGGCCAAGGCACCACAGGGCTTCAAGGACTTTGAGCAGGCGGTCAAGGACAGCGTGCTCGCGCCGACGGTGGCGGAACGCAACGACCGCCTCGTGGCGACGACGACGCACCCGTTCTTCCGACGCGCGCACCCTCGCGAAGAGCACTTTGTGCCCGTGTACGTTGCTGCCGGTGCTGGATCCGACGACGGCGACAAGGCGGTCGTGGTGTCTGGCTTGCATGGCGCCATCACCATGATGTTTGGCGTGTGAGTCGGCGGCTGAGTGCACGCTCGTGAGTCGAATAAAAGGTTGTACATGTTGCCCTTTGCTGCGATCTCGTCGCTGCGTCGTCGCGCCGTTGCGTCATCGCACGGCTGTGTGGCGGTGCGGCGGTGCTGCCTGCGGTGGCTGTGTGGCACACGGCTGCATGCACTGCGCTGAGCTGCTCTGCACGGCTCGCTCGCTCGCTTTCCCCTCAGTTGCCTCGCATCTCACACACACTTCGCATATGCAACCCTCGACGCTGTTGGCTACGGCCGTGGCTCTGCTGTCAGCTCTTACAGCAACTTCTGCTGCTGCTGCTGCTGCTGCTGCTGCCAGACGCCCCGCCTCGGCCGCCTTCACCTTCTCGACCATCTCTGGCGGAGTTGCGTCCCAACTGCTCGCGCTTGCCGAGACGTCCTTGTCGCTGCCCGTGTCGGCGACGCTGCATGTGGCCACCATCGGCCAAGGCGTGCAGCAGTACAGATGCGAGGCCAACTCCACCACCGGCATCCGTGCTTGGAAGCTGCTTGGCGCGGTTGCAGACATCTCTGTCCCGCTGCCTTCAACCCAGCGCGCCGACACTCGGCGCCGTCGACGCCGCGCGGATGGCGCAACCCGGTCTGACCGCTTCGTCAAGATCGCCGACCACTGCTTTGATGCAGGGTCGCCCGTGTGGGCGAGCAGCCAGCCGTGGGACTCGTCCAGCGTCGTCGGCAAGCGCGTGGCTGCAGATGCAGTGTCCCCTGGATCGGCCAACATCCCGTGGGTCCTGTTGTCCGCCAGTCCCGCCGCGTCGTCACACGTCAACATTGACAACGACGATGACAGCTTCGACACCGGCGGTCTGCAGGCTGGCCTGTTTGACAGGACTGCGTTCATCATCCGCTTCGCGACTGCCGGCGGCGTCGCACCGTCTGCCAAGAACACCTGCTCGACCGACGCGCATGTCGGCGCGGTCGTTGATGTGCCATACACGGCTGGATACGCCTTTTACCGCTGATTGTCATGTTGTACTGCTCCTTTCATCATGTGCAACCGATGTCGAGTTGCGACTTGTAGGCAACAGCCAAACCTCACAATGCATCGATTAAAGCGACTCTTGTGCCTGTTTTGAAGCATCGTTGCAAAGGTCAAGGGGCTGGAATACACTGTCATTGTTGGGTGATCTCCTTCTTCAACCAAACATGGCAGTCAGGCCATGGAATGCAGAAGCCATCTGCGACAAGAGACTGTGAGGCAACCAATGCGAGCCGTCTCCGTCATGCCTTGCGACGCCTGCCGCATGAACGACTTGATCTACGCCATGAACGACATGCTCGCACATGAACCGCACCACGTCTGGATCGCTGGCATACGATGCAACGTCTCGGGCAACATGCGCCGAACATCCTTCTTGGCGATGGCCATGCAGCCACTGGACCATCTCCAAATCGTCGCGGCTCACGGCACCGTCCATTGCCCACACCGTGCATCCTTCGCGTCTGTGCGTGTGCAGCCACTGGACCATGTCCAGATCGCCATTCACTGCCGCTGCGTAGTCCATTGCCTTTGTCGTGCACCCTTCCCGCCGGTTCGCGTGAAGCCACTTGACTATCTCCAGATCGCCACGCTCGGCTGCACCGTCTATCGCCTTGACGGTGCATCCTTCCGTCCTGTTGGCATGCAGCCACAGCACAACACTGATATGCCCACCGGCTGCGGCACTGTCCATGGCGTCAACGGTGCACCCTTCGTCTCTATGCTCGTGCAACCACTGGACCACGGCCAAATGCCCGTTGCCGGCAGCCCTGTCCATTGCCTTTGTCGTGCACCCTTCCGATCGATGCCGATGCAGCCACACCACCATGTCCAAGTGTCCGTTGGCAGCAGCGCCGTCCATCGCATCCACCGTACACCCCTCGTCGCGGTTCGCGTGCAACCATGCCACCGCATCCATAGCGCCATGGTACGCCGCACAGTCCATGACCGCAGCCGACCATCCGACCGCCCCTCGCTCGTGCAAGAACGCCAGCATCTCGACATCGTTTCGGCCAGCGACCGTGACCGCCCAGCACCGCATGTCCGACAGTCGGACGGCGCGCCTGTCGTCGACGATCCACCGCAGGAGAGCCATGTTGCCCGTGTCGACGGCGTCGTGCACCAGATCCGACGGCGACAGCGCCGACTCGGCGATGAGGTGCGTCCACATGTGCGCCTGGGGCACGCACCGCAGACGGAAATGCCCGTGCGCGCTCTGCTGGCGCAGCGACATGAGCGTGGCGGGATCGGCCGGGCACAGCAGAGCAGCCACCCGCCTGTACATGACCTCGCTGGCAATGAGCGACAGCTGCACGCGGTGCAACAGCGACACGTTGATGGTCCCGCTGGCGGCGGAGATTGCCGAGGATGGCCGACGAGCAAACAGACTCAGTCCGCCTGTGAAAGAGTCAGAGACCGGCGTGGGCGGGCTGTGCACTGGGACAAAGAGCGACGGCAGCACCGACAGGTCGCCCGGCCAGTCGAGCCGCAGAGCGTCGTTCCACACGGCTGCCGTTGCGGCCATGACGGCTCCAAACGCATCGCCGACGGCAGGGGCTGTGCGTCGCGGGCCCATCACCGCTGCCTGCGTGTGGCGGTGAACAGATGCACGGCGGGCGAGACGACGGTCCAGACGGCATCCGTTGCAGAGATACGCCGTGAGGGGGCCGGCGTGGTGCACAATCATCCACTGCAGCTCTATCGGGAGCAGGTCCCATAGGCTCGCGGGCGAGCGGGCTGCAGCCGTTTGGTCGTCCATGCCGAAAACGCTTGCTGGATCTGTGGGAAACAATGATATGAGGGAGTTGAACCACGATGCTCAACAACGACGCTCGACCATTGGTGTGCCTTGCTGGCGGTAGACTCTTGCACAGGGAGCTGATCGGCCATGGCGCACGCAGCAACCACTGTCCACTGCCAGATGGCCGCGAGTGCACAACCACAGCCACAACCACAACGGCAAAGGAAATCATTATACCTGCCCCTTTATTGCACACTCGCCTCCTACTTCTTCTTGGCAGACTGCGCCGCCTTGTGCAGCGCGATACGCTCTTCACGCGTCTTGGCAGACCGGATCTGTGCCCATGGATCATCGCTGCCAGCCTTGCTGTCGCCCGCCTCGGCTGCCTGCACACGCTCCGCCATGAACGGCATCTGGAACGCAGACAGGCAGAGCGCCGTCTCCCAGTCGTTCTTGCCCGTCGTGTGCAGAATCACGTCCGTCTCAAACAGCCGCGGGAACATGTCAAAGTGCGGCTCAATGTCGGGGAAGTAGCCAATCGCCGTGTCCGGGAGCTTGAACGAGATGGCGCCCGCGCCGTCGCCGGTGGGGTTCAGGCCCTTGAACTCGCGAATGCGCGGCATGACGCACTGTGTGAGCTTGTCGACAAACTCGAACATGCGCGGTCCAGTGAGCTCGACGCGTGCTCCGAGCGGCATGCCCGCACGGATGCGCTTGGCGGCGTCGCCGACCTCGGCAAACAGCGGGTCGGCCCGCACGCCAGAGATGCTCTGCAGCGACATGACGGCCGACAGCAGAATGTTCCTGTGGTGCGATGATCGGCCGTGTCAGTTTGGTTCAGAGGCAGGCGGTGCATGGCTGCAGATTGCCAGAGTGGCGAGCCAACAGGCATTCCACCATGCAGCGACAAAGGCATGCCACGCCTCGACACGTTCAACGCTCACTTGTTGGTCACGGCAGCCTCGCACCAGATCTTGAGCACCACGCGCTTGAGCACCGGCATGCGCGACGGCACCGGCGCAAACGGCGCTGCGGGCGGCGCAGGCGGCTTCGCAAACAGAATCTCCTTGGGCACGGCCGTGTAGTCGATGGGGTTGTACATCATCTTGCGGTACCGGCGCTTCATGAGCTCCTGCGTGCTGTTCTCGATCGACAGCAGCGACGTTGGGATGTGCGCCGACTCGGGGTGCGTCGGCAGCATCGGCAGCGTCGTCGAGTACAGCTCGTGCAGCGGGTACGGCGTCTGCTGCGACCGCCGGTGCCACTGCGCATGCACCGACTGCGCAAACGCTGCCGCCCGCTCGCCGTCCAGCTGCGCAAACGACGGCGACTCGTACTGCAGCCGCAGTCGCTCGGCTGACGTCTTCATGGCGGCTGCTGCGTCCACGTTGCCGTCGGCGGCGAGCGTCGCTGCGGTGGTCTCGGCGGCTGCGACCTGCTCGGCGGCGGCTGTGGCGGCGGCCTTGGACGCTGCGGCGACCGTCTGCTGCACGGCGTCTGCCAGCGGGCCGTTGAGCAGCGGCAGCGACGCCAGCGGCGACGAGTGATCGTACGTGAGCACGAGGAGATCCTCGAGGACGGTGTTGTAGTAGTGCTCCTCGAGCCTGGGCCGGAAGACGGCGCCTTGCACAATGGGCACGGCCGGGGCGGCGTCGGCAGCGTCGGCGGCTGCTGCGGCGGCCGTGGCCAGGCTGCGGCGCTGCGGTGCACAGGCGGCCGCATTCAAGCGAGCGAGCGCCGTGCGTGTGGTTGCTGCTCTGGCTGCTGCTGCTGCTGCTGCTCTGGCGGCTCTCGCTCGCAGCATTTTGCGTTTGTTTTCGTGCCGCCAAGAAGCCGCCGCTTGCCCAGCGACGCGACAAACGCAGACGCCAAACCCACGCGAATGCGCGCGACAATGCGGCCAACAAGAGGCAGCAGCAGAAGGGGCAGCAGCAGAAGGGGCAGCGGCAGTGTCGCAGCTGCTGCTGCGTCCCTCTTCTCGATCGGAGCTGTGCTCAGTCTGCTCAGTCTGCTCAGTCTGCTCGCATCACCACCGCTCATCCACGCAGGTGCGTCACCACGCTGCATCGCCCATCCACCACAACCACAACCACAACCACAACCACAGGCAGTGCCGCTAACATACGCGCACACGCGCAATGTCCGTCCCACCAGCATTCGCCGGCAACCGCACGCACTATCCGACATGACGCCTCGCAATGGCAGTGCGACAGCAGATCCGTCGTTCCGCACATCAGGCAAAGGAGCCGTGCGTGTCCTCGCTCTCGCCCGCCACGCACCTTCATCCGCGCTGCTCGATATCCAGACACAGTGGGCAGCAGCTGTTGGCGTCTCGATCACGTACTCGTACCTGCCCGAGCCCGCGTCGACTGCCGAGTACATTGCAGCTGTGCAGTCTGTGTGCGCTGCAAGTCCAGCTGCGAACACGACAGCGAGCGGGAATGCGGCGGCAGCGTTTGATGTGCTGTGGATGGACATCACGCTGGTCGGCGTGCTGGAGCAATGCCTCCTGGATCTGTGGGCGTGGGACGACACCATCGGGTCCGACACCGTGCCGGCCATGCTGTCCAGCGGATCGATGCGATCCAAACTGTGTATGTCTTGCCTTGCTCGCAGTCTGCCACTCGGTCTCTCACACACTCATTCACACTCTCACACACCACGTCATTGTCCACTCACAACGCTGCAATCTGGCATCGCAACCTTGACCATGGCCATGGCTGCTGACAGTGGCAATGCCCGCACTCGTCGACACGAGCCTGCTTGTGTACAACAAGCGGTACCTGTCGAGCCACGGATACGACGATCCGCCATCGTCCCTTGACGAGATGGAAGAGATGCTGCAGTCGATCCTCGTCAACGAGCGCGCGGCAGAGAACTACAAGCTCGTTGGCTACACCTCGTCGTTTTCCCGTAAGCGCCACACGCCGCTCATCCTGCCTCTCTGCGTGTTTGCAGCCATCCTCTGCGTGCCAACAGCCATCCTCGATCGCCACACTCACGCTGCTGCATGCGACAGGCAACGAGGACTGGATGCTGCTCGCCAGCGACTGGATTGCTGGCGCCAACGGATCCATCATCGACACACGCGGCCGCATCACAGTCGCCGACTCGGACTTTGCGCTCGCGCTCTCAAAGTTCGTCACATGGCTCAACCTCGGCATCATGGACATTGCCGACATTGAAGAGTTTGGACCCGCCGAGGCTCTTGAGCGGTTCACGGGATCGCTGGCCGTGTTCCTGCACACAACATCGGCTGTCGCCGGCCGTCTGCGTGACGTGGGCTTTGATCTCGGTGTCGTGAGCGTGCCTGCACTGCTGCCTGCTGCACTTGCGGGCAATGCGGGCACTGGCGTCGTTGGCGGCATGTACATGGGTGTTGCCAAGACGGCCGCCAACCCAGCTGCAGCGGTGCGTGTCGTTGACTACCTGACCTCGCAGTCGTACCAGCGTCGTGTGTTTGCCAGCGATGCCGACACGGCAAGCGGCCTTGTGCCGACGTATTCCGCGCTGTGTCTTGGTGAGTGGCTGCTTGTGCGTGCACCATCACGCGTTTGTGAAGCGAGAAGGAGAGGGAGAAGGGAGTGCGTGTGCGTGTGCGTCGACTGACCAGTGATGCACAG
Source organism: Entophlyctis helioformis (assembly GCA_025526915.1). Lineage (NCBI taxonomy): Eukaryota > Fungi > Chytridiomycota > Chytridiomycetes > Chytridiales > Chytriomycetaceae > Entophlyctis > Entophlyctis helioformis. The sequence goes on along the minus strand of JAHLKH010000058.1, from coordinate 4,525 downwards.
ATCCCGCGATCGCGGCTCTCCAAGAGACGACATGCCGCACACACAAGCGCACATTGTACACACAGCGGCCCACCACGCTCTCGTCGCACCTCTATCCAAACGTCTCGGCCCTCGTCGCCGCAACGCTCTCGTCCGTGTTCCGCGGATCAACCGACATCCTCACGGCTCTGGACACGCTCGATCTTGATCTGCGGCTGCTGCTCGGCAAGCCACCGCGGAATGCGACGGACGTGGACATGGACCCGCCGCCCGTGGTCACCAAGCCAGCCAAGAAGCGGCTCAAGTACCTTGACATCCAGCTGGCAGGTCTCGCTGCCGTGTCTGCCATCAGCATCACGGTCATTCTGCTGTATCGCCGCAAAACGCTGCTGGAGAACGAGGCGGCTGAGCGTGCACGGCTTGCCAAGGCTGGCTGTGACGGCGGTGCGGGTGGCAACAGCGGCATTGATGGCACTGTGAGATCGGCAGCGATCGGTGCTGGACTCGGTGTTGGACTCGGTGTCGGGTTGCAGGGATACACGTCGCGTGGGCAGACGGGCATGGCGGGGATTGAGATTGATATGCAGCCAATGGTGCCGCTCGCACACCAGACGGCGGATCCGGTTGACACTGACGGCGACCACGACTTTAACGACGTGGCACTCGAGGGATACTCTGAATCCACGCGTCTCATCAAGTGACTGTGTCGCTCACTCTGTTCCTTCTCCTTGTCATTGTCACTGATGGCTGATGCTTGAATGTACTGGCTGGCACACACTTGTTTATTCGGGGGCGGATCGTGGGGAGTGAGGGGGGATGCCGGCGTGGTGGCTCGGCAGGGTAACAGTTGGATCACACACTCTGCAGCTGGTGGGGATAGACAGGCTCGGACTTGAGTGGATGGTATGAAAGTCACGAGTGGGAAACACAAACAATGGTATCAAAAGAAGTAGACACAAATGCGAAGAAGACGAGGAAGAAGAAGAAGAAGAAGAAGAAAGAAGAAGAAGAGAACAAGGGGGAGGGGAGTCGAGAAGACGAAACGCGCGATCACTGTTGCAACGACCGAAGGTTGTCGAAGTAGCGTGCATGGTCATATACACTCGAAAGCACTCGTCCAACCGCTTCCATGCTCGCGCATTTACGGCTGCCTGTACTGCCGCTCGTGCCAGCGCCAGCCACGGGTGTTGCCAACGGTGTCCGCATGACACTCACACCAGGCGTCAGCGACCCTTTCCCTGCGGCGCCAGCAAGCGCATCGACACTTGCAGCCGGCGCCAAGCAGCAGGGGCCGCTACACCCGCCAGCGCAGAGCCGCTCGTAGGCCGACTCGATCACACGCACGGTTTCGGTGCGCTCGCGTGCCCATACGAGCCGGTCGGCCTCCCACGCGGCGAGCACCTCGCCCACCGCGTCGAGCCGCTCGCGGTCCGAGATGGTTGCCAGCGCGTGCAGGTGCGATGATAGCGCCGTGACCCGTGCCTCGAGATCCCGCACGTAGCGTTTGTGGCGCTCGCGGAACGCCCGTTGAGCGTCGCGGTTCTGCTTGGCACGGCGTGACGACGGTGAGATGGGCTGCTCCTGCGACTGGCTCGTCTCCGTCTGCGAGGTCGTGTCGGTGCCGGTTTCGGCCAACGCGACGGTCGTGGCTGTGGCTGTGGTGGATACTTGTGCCGGGCGAGGTTGGATATGGGAGTATGACTGCGTGCTGGTGCTGGTGCTGGCGGCGGCGGCGGCGGGTGTCAGGACAGGCGACACAGACGACGACACGGACGACACGGACGAGCCGCAGCGGCTATGCGCCGTGGGAATGTAGTTGAGCAGCATCGGGCTGTACACTGTGGTCGCCAGCTCAGGCTTGACGTCGACCTCGGCCGGCTGTGTGCAGGGCCGGTACTGCGCCAGCCTGTACGGATGGTACGACCCGACGCGGACATGCGAAAGTGGCTGCATGTGCGTCTGCGGCTGCGGGTGCATCGTCTGGAGCAGCAGCGGCGACGGGTATGTGACGAGCGACGGCAGCTGCGGGGGCTGCTGGCGTTGGGGGTCGTGCAGCGCGGGCATCATGGCAGCAGGGGCAGGCGTGGACGACAGCGACATGAACGAGTGCAGGCAAGCGGGATCTGGCCGTGCGTTTGTGTTTGGGGGCGATGCGTGCGCGTGGCCGTCGTGTGTCTCCGCTGCAGCGACCGTGGCGGCGATGCTTGCGGTGGCGTGTGCGGCGCTTGCCATTGTCGTTGCGGCAGTGGCCGCAGTGGCCGCAGTGGTTGTGGTGGTTGTGGTGGTTGTGGTGGTGGTGGTGATGGCCGCAGTGGTGGTGGTGGTGGCCGCATCGCCAATGCTGCCGTCGCCACTCGCCGACACGCGACGCGTTTCATCGACCGAATCTCCGCTCGGCCAATCTCCGCCCCCACCACGGCCGCCGCTTCGACCACCAAACTCGCCGCCGAACTCGCCGCCAAAGACATTCAAAGGCAATGCAGCCGAGCTCGAGGCCGTGTCGAGGCAGTGTGACGGGCCGAGCGCAAACATCTGCCGACTCAGCATCGCAGCGACGGTTGCAATGTCTGGCGTGCCCGTGCTGCTTGCCGACCGCACGAGGTGGCTCGCAGCAGCGACCGTGACATGGCTCACGCCGTCCATGGTGTCTGTGGTGTCCATGGCATCGATGGCGTCCATGCCCATATAAGCAATGTGCGGCATCGGCATCTGCGGCTGCATCGGTATCTGCATCGGTATCTGCATCGGTATCTGCGGCTGTGGAAATGCCAGGTGTGCAAAGCTGGGCAGCGATAGCGACATGGTCGGCGTGACCGGCGTGACCAGTCCCGCACACGGCGTACCCAGATGCGCCATGAGCGGCGACCGGGCAGCCAAACCACTGGTCGACGATGCCAGACCTGCCAGCGCGTACGGATTGTCGCCTGCCCCGCCAGTCACGCCTGTTGTTGACGACTGCGTTGCTGTGCGCTCGCGGCCCGTGTCGACCATGGCCGGCATCTGCGTCGTCCATGGCATTCCTGTCTGCATGCTGGCCTCGCCGCATACCACTGCAGTGTCAGTTCGCTCTGCCGGCGTCGCTCGTTGCCGACAGCGCCGGCTGCGTCCACCGACCGGCATCCCCGTGTGTCTGTCTGTCTGTCTGTCTGTCTGTCTGTCTGTCTGTCTGTCTTACCCGCACAGCGTCGGCCTTGCGGTCTTGGCTGCCAAGTGCTGTTCACTGCCTTTGAATGTTTTGGAGCGCGGCTGCGGAGCACTCGGCCAACTCCGCGTTTATCTCCGTCGGGCCCTCCGCGCTTGCCGGTCGGCGTGCGTATCTGTCAGTCAGTCAGTCCGTCTGCCTGTCTGCCTGTCTGCCTGCCTGTCTGCCTGTCTGCTGGCCCTGCACCGCACTCCGATTGGGCCGTGCCATTGCTTCGACTGCATAGCCACCCGCCCTGGCTGGACGCGCGGTCTTGGCCACAAGAGTGACGCAAGCAGCACGAGACGGACGGCGCGACCGCCAAAGGCACTGATGGAGAAGCAGCAGCGGCCATTCTCCGCCTGTCCACACCGCAAACGCTGAAAGCAAAACAAGATCCAAGATATGGCGGTTTCAATGGCAACAAAGACTTGGGCGGAAGGAAGGATGGATGTGTGGATGATGGATGGACAGACGGCAGATGAGATGGATGGCTTCCGAATGACACGCAGTCGGCTAGTTGGACGGAGGCGGTGGCGGCGGTGCTCCTCCGCCTTGTCCCTGCTGCGGCTGCGGTCCGTTGTATTGATAGTATCGCGGGTCATACTGCTGCTGCTGCTGGGCGTAGCGCGGGTCAACTGGAGCCCCACCAGGCTGCTGTCCTTGCGGCTGTCCTTGCTGCGCATAGTACTGCTGAGCGTACTGCGCATAGTACTGCTGGTATCGAGGATCCTGCATTTGCTGCATTTGCTGCTGTTGCTGTGCATAGTACTGCGCATAGTACTGCGCATACCGAGGGTCCTGCTGCTGTGCATAGTATTGCGCATAGCGCGGATCCTGCGCGTATCTGGGATCCATGGCATACTGCTGTGGCTGCGGCTGCCGCTGATAGTACTGCTGGTCCTGCTGCATCTGCTGCTGTGCATACCGCGGATCCTGTGGTGGCGCATACGGCTGCTCCGCACCATATCCATCGGCCTGTCCCGAGACAGGGGGCTGAGGAGCCCGTTGCGGCTGCTGGGCTTGCTGGCCATAGGTGGACGACATGGACGGAACGGGCGATGCGCGCGCGGGCTGCGCAGACTGGATCTGCGACTGCGGCGGCGGATGGGCACCGTATGTGTGGCTCTGGGGAGGCGTCCGAGCCCGCTGGTTGACGCCGGGAGGCGACACAGCACGGAAGGGCGGCGATGCGGGGGTGTACGCAGCGCCAACTGGCGGCTGGAATCTCTGTTGCTGCTGTTGCTGCTGCTGTTGCTGCTGCGCTCTGAGCGTGTCCTGGCTCATCGGACGCTCCTGCTGGAAGATATGCGAGTGGTGGTCGGTGCCTGTCATGTGCGACGCATTCGGCGGCGTCTTGCTTGA